>VZTO01017008.1:28104-57764 GCA_013400615.1 Syrrhaptes paradoxus | reverse complement strand
GACGCTACTAAACTAAAAAAAAAAAAAAGCTTAACTAGAGAGAATAAATGTAAGGCATCTTAAAACTTAAAATTTCTCACACTTTATAAAGTTCACACAACCAACCCTGACATCCTGCAGAAGCTAGTTTTGTGATTTCGGTCAGCTAGATTTGTGCTATTAGCTCAGAACTACATTAACCTAGCTGATCCTTTGTTTTGAAAAGCCAGAGTACCTAACCAATCTTTTGCTTTTAGTATGAAATATTATAGAAGAAATAGAAGTTCATACAACCTTTCAGAAGAACTTGGAATATCAAGACCCCAGATTATTACCCAACAAGGCTGTACTTTTCAACCTTTTAGCCAGATTGCCTGAATCCACAATCTAAGNATTTTTTTTTTTTTTATCTAAGTGACCATTAATAAGCCACCACATCCTCTTACTGATCCTCCTGTGCACTTTAAAGTGCATTTCAGTGGTAGTCAGCTAAATATCACCTGCAGAGGCATAATACTGAACTGTATTACAGCTTCACAATTTAGAAACGATACCTAAAACTTGAGAAAGAGAGACCGGACTTTAAGCCCACTAAGAAAGTTTCAATCTTTTAATCAGCATTTTGTAGCAATGCCATTAAATAGCAGAGTCCCACTTACCTGACTACTGAGAAAAGTCATAACTTATTTCATTTAAAAGACAACTTGGCCCCAGTCAAAAGATTTTGGCAGTCTTAACTGAAGAAGCATCACCATGTCTTTGCTACAATTTAATCTCACCAACATGAAGGAGACAAGTTCAGGAAACTGTAAAACTATGTTCATCACAACAATGAACAGAAAGCAAGGCTTACAAAGCTCAAAGTGGACATGGAATGGGTGAACAGAGCAAATGATCTTAGGTGGGCTACAGAAAATTATGATGGGTGGGCACAAGTGTGTTTTACCTCGTATCATGTTTAACTGTTCCCCAGTTGCGAGCTCCAGCTCCACCCTTTTTGTCATCTGTTTTCATTCCTCTAGGAAAAAAAATCAGGTTCTGAGAGTTTAAGAGCTTTTTTTCCTTAGAACATCAAACTAAAACTGCTATTGACTTTTTGCCAGCCAACTTGGATACATAAGAAGGGAACAGAATACTTAAGAGACACTGCTGCAGTTTTGGCTATTGTTTACTCATACACCAAGTAAGAAGCAGCACACAGAACACTTACGTTTTACCATTTGCACTTTGTCTTTCAAATTCATGTTTTCCTCTTTGGTCAAAGCCATCAAAACTTCTATTTATTCCACCACCTCTTCCTCTACCTCGCATTCCACCTCTTTCTCCACCACGACCTCTTATTGGCCTTTCACGGTCTAATCTTTCAATTGGTCTAAAAAGAAGATTTCTAGTCATATTTTTGTTCCTACAGAACAGTTAATAAGGAGAAAAAACAATTGTATAGTTGTATTTCTGCAGTTGTGAGAGACATCAGTATAGGAGAGCTACTGTACAATTTTTAGAGTGCATCTTTACACAGCCCACAGTACAGCTGTGCTAGTTTGGTCACTAAAAATGGACATAAACTGAACTCCAGGGGAATCATTCCAGGTAACAGGAACAGAAATTTCAGCTGTTGATTGGTAACACTGAAAACATAAAAAAAGTTAAATAAAACAGTATAAAACTGTCAAATCTTCAACAGCTGTCACACAATATCTTCACTGTCTAAACCCAGACTTACATGTAACTGCTAAAAAAACTACAGGAAGCTTGTTAAATACCAACCACTGTGATGTGAAGTAAGAACAGACATGCTCTCAAGTGTTAAAAGTTTAGATAGAATTTTCAAGTACTTACAAAGAAAGCAAAATTGATATGTGTTCACTGTCCAAACAGTAAATGGTATGACAAAGGTTTATTTTCAGTTTGAACAGCAGAATTAATTCAACTTGGAAACTGCACCACATGTTCTGCAAAGCTTGGTACGTAACCTCAGAAAAGAACATTTATGTTGCAGACTAGGGGTTACATTTTCAGATCTTTATAGACTTTTCAGACTCACCTTATATTTCTAACATTCAACAAAACTGCTCCAAATCAGTCTGCAAGGAAACTGAAGTTACAGCTCTTATGGGCATGAACTAAATCGTGTTGCAACAAATCTATGACACATACCTTTCCACCATGAATTCCGCTTGTCTTTCTCTTTCATAGGAACGGTATTCCCTGAAAGATGGTCTCCATTCAGTTTTGTCTTGTTTCACCTCTGCTCCTCTGTTACTGAATCCTTGCTGTTCTCCCCGTTTAGGTGCTCGCTTCTGGCCTACGCGCACACACACATATATGAATGACTAACAGTTTAATAATAATTGAATTGCAGTTACTGAACTACTGACTGGAATTAGTCGATTACACCTTACAGTCTTTTGCTTCACCCTCTGCAATCACAAGTCTACCAAAATATTAAAAACACTTACAGTTAATGTTGCCAGACACTATCTTTCTTAAAGATTTCTACTTACTTTCTGTTCTGTATTGATGAATCAGCCTCAGGCAAAAATATGACAGACACANAGGTCCCTTCCAATCCCTAACATTCTGTGATTCTGTGATCCCTCTCCACCCTTTTACCAAACCAGCAGCAGTTGTGCAGGCTCCAAAGGAGGTAAAGGCCTGAGCCATAGCTGGGCCAAGAACTCTTCCAGGAAACCCACAAGGAGCAGAGTGACGCTGTGAACACCAATAAGTTGTGGTTATAAGGAGCCTCGTCCATGCCTCTCTCACTGGATGCTATCTGACTATGAGCCTCCTCTGAGCAATCCCTGCTAGGCAGTGTGGCTGCATGGTGACCATCTTCCCTTCAGCTGGGTCACCTCTCAAGGCTGCTCCTCAAAGCTACAAGATCTTTTACCAAGGACAGGTCATTGGATGAGCCCAATCTGAATTTTCCCTGGACAGCAATTGGACTCCATGCCAGGCAACTTTAACAGGGACACCTCTCACTGCCAAGAGATAGTAGTTGTTTAGCTTAGATAAGCAAGCTTTAAATAGAGCAAATCACTTAGAGTTTTAATATTGTGCGATTCAGTATGTTGCTTGCTTACCCAGCATGAGCAGCTAGGTTTGCTGAAGCCTTAGGCCACAAGCTGTAAATTACCACTTAGATTTACCAAACATGCACCTACTTAGTCAGAGCAGGGCCTCCAGAGCCAGCGTAAATCAGAAGATATGGAGGCTTCACAGCTATAACCATCAACAGCAGCTGCAATTAGACGAGATAATGACGCTCTGAAAAAGGGGAGGAATCCAGTGAGGAACAAGACCGCAGACCCAGACGTTACTACTGGACTGAACTATTGTGTGAGGAGCAGGCNCTGCAATCACAAGTCTACCAAAATATTAAAAACACTTACAGTTAATGTTGCCAGACACTATCTTTCTTAAAGATTTCTACTTACTTTCTGTTCTGTATTGATGAATCAGCCTCAGGCAAAAATATGACAGACACAGCTCAGACATTTCCAGAAAAGACAGACTAAAGAAAAGTCTCATTTTGCTCACATTAAGTCTCAGAAAAGCTGCTTCTCTTATGTTGTCTCAAAGATCTTTCTAGTGTACAACAGTACAAAGCAGAGAAGCTTCAACGGAAGACATGAATTGCAAGATGGCTGCAAAAGCAATGAAGGTGGGGAAAAGAGAAGGACCATTACAGACAGGCATTAGATCACAAGACAACACACAGCCCCTGCCAGATGAGCTGAATTTAGAAGTCTGAGCTTGCACCTCTACTTCAAGCTCAGGGCTGTGGTATCCAACAACCAGAAGAGGATCAGCTCATTCTGTTACTGTTCTATGGAGGAGAGGACCACTCCCCAGTACTAGGAGTCACCAAGTTAAAGCAGCAGAAACACATGCAGTAAGTACAACAGCTTCAACACCACTAATTTACTCTCGAATATCAACATATTCCACGACAAAATGTACTTAAGCTTTTAGTGATTTTGTTCCACCATTGTCAGGATTAAGGAGGAGCAGGTTAGGCAGGGGGAATGAAGAGAAATTGTGTTATATAAGAGAATAAATTGAGGTTATCCACTCAATCCATGTACATCTAGCATGAAAATTAAATTCATTATATCCTTCTGTGACAGATGCACTCAACAGCCCCCCATCCTGTGCTATTCAATATATTAATCAATGACTTGGATGAGGGAGTAGAGTGCACCCTCAGCAAGTTTGCTGATGATACGAAACTAGGAGGAGTGGCTGACACGCCAGAAGCCTGTGCTTCCATCCACGAGACCTAGAGAGGCTGGAGATTTGGGCGGGGAAAAATTTAAGGCAATTTAACAAGAGCAAGTGTAGAGTCTTGCATCTGGGCAAGAACAACACCAGGTTCCAGTATAAGTTGGGTACTGACCTGTTGGAGAGTAGTGTAGGGGATAGGGACCTGGGGGTCCTGGTGGACAGCAGGATGACCACGAGCCAGCACTGTGCCCTCGTGGCCAAGAAGGCCAATGGCATCCTGGGGTGTATCAGAAGGGGGGTGGTCAGTAGGTCAAGAGAGGTTCTCCTCCCCCTCTACTCTGCCCTGGTGAGACCGCATCTGGAATATTGTGTCCAGTTCTGGGCCCCTCAGTTCAAGAAGGACAGGGAACTGCTGGAGAGAGTCCAGCGCAGAGCCACAAAGATGATGAAGGGAATGGAGCATCTCCCTTATGAGGAAAGGCTGAGGGAGCTGGGTCTCTTTAGCTTGGAAAAGAGGAGACTGAGGGGTGACCTAATTAATGTTTATAAATATGTGAAGGGTGAGTGTCAGGAGGATGGAGCCAGGCTCTTCTCTGTGACATCCAGTGATAGGACAAGGGGCAATGGGTTCAAGCTGGAACATAGGAGGTTCCACTTGAATATGAGAAAAAACTTCTTTACAGTGAGGGTGACAGAGCACTGGAACAGGCTGCCCGGAGAGGTTGTGGAGTCTCCTTCTCTGGAGACATTCAAAGCCCGCCTGGATGCGTTCCTGTGCGATCTGATCTAGGTGTTCCTGCTCCGGCAGGGGGATTGGACTAGATGATCTTTCAAGGTCCCTTCCAATCCCTAACATTCTGTGATTCTGTGATCCCTCTCCACCCTTTTACCAAACCAGCAGCAGTTGTGCAGGCTCCAAAGGAGGTAAAGGCCTGAGCCATAGCTGGGCCAAGAACTCTTCCAGGAAACCCACAAGGAGCAGAGTGACGCTGTGAACACCAATAAGTTGTGGTTATAAGGAGCCTCGTCCATGCCTCTCTCACTGGATGCTATCTGACTATGAGCCTCCTCTGAGCAATCCCTGCTAGGCAGTGTGGCTGCATGGTGACCATCTTCCCTTCAGCTGGGTCACCTCTCAAGGCTGCTCCTCAAAGCTACAAGATCTTTTACCAAGGACAGGTCATTGGATGAGCCCAATCTGAATTTTCCCTGGACAGCAATTGGACTCCATGCCAGGCAACTTTAACAGGGACACCTCTCACTGCCAAGAGATAGTAGTTGTTTAGCTTAGATAAGCAAGCTTTAAATAGAGCAAATCACTTAGAGTTTTAATATTGTGCGATTCAGTATGTTGCTTGCTTACCCAGCATGAGCAGCTAGGTTTGCTGAAGCCTTAGGCCACAAGCTGTAAATTACCACTTAGATTTACCAAACATGCACCTACTTAGTCAGAGCAGGGCCTCCAGAGCCAGCGTAAATCAGAAGATATGGAGGCTTCACAGCTATAACCATCAACAGCAGCTGCAATTAGACGAGATAATGACGCTCTGAAAAAGGGGAGGAATCCAGTGAGGAACAAGACCGCAGACCCAGACGTTACTACTGGACTGAACTATTGTGTGAGGAGCAGGCAAATAGTCTGTAAGGGTATAATTGCCAAGGATCTCTTTATTTGAGAGGACCCCTCTCCAGAGGCACCCAGCTCAAGCTGACCCCATTGCTGTATCACTCCATTAACTTTTTGTTTTTATAACATCTGATGCCTGACAGTCTGCCTTGGTAAATCTTGGGTTCAAACTTTGGAGTGAACTAACACTGGACACCCAGATGGAAGGAAATTGAAATGGGAATAAACATGATGAAACATTGAAATCTTAGCTAAGTGATATAGAGAATCAGGTGTGCACATATAATCCTTTAGCTATAAACACATATAATCCCTTAGTGGTAAACCGTTGACCAACTCTGGGACAAGGAATGTATCCAGCCACACCCAGATTCCTCTCTGAAAGAGTTTAGAAAGCAAGGGGGTCCCTTCTGAACCTCGTGACTCAAGGGGAGGGTCTCTCCTACCTGTTTGCGTCTCCAGTCCTTGTGCAAATCATTCCGTTATATATTCTAACCCGATTTTCCCTCTGTGTGTTTCCTTCATGTAGTAAGCAACAGAGTGAACCCTGCCATCGAACTGTTAATTCACCCTTTCTAAACACTCATCCACAACAGCTTCCTTCCCCATTTTCACAAATTCTGTGCTCTATTTAGGAAAAAGTTCTGCAGAAGCAAGCCTTTTGTCTGCTAGACCCCTAGACTTACACTACTGGCTAAGAAAGGTGTTGGTTTGAGTCAACCAAGCAAGGAACTATAGAAACACTGCTCTCAGATCAACGAAACTGAGCTATTCCTTCCTCAAGAAGCACCTGCACAGTGCTGAGAGTTACTGAACTCAGGTTAGCGAACAAGTGACAATCCTGGCTACTGTGCCTCTGTTGCTAGCACATAAAGAGAAAAAAGCCTAATATTAAGATACAAATTAATTCATAGTTCCACAGAAATACCTGTAAAGGAAGATTTCTGATCAAAGCTTAGGTGGCAAGCATGAAGTCTGTAACATCTCTAAGAAGAAAACTTCAAAGAACTATCTGCTTTGTGATTAAGGTAGAAGAACAGTAAATAAAGCTTTTTGTTATGCAGTAAGGACAGTCACTCTGTACACAAAAGAGTTTTATTTGTGCTGCAAAAGCAACCCTAGCTTTGGTATTCTTTAAACTACAAAACACTTAACATAATATATTCCAGTAATTCTCTCTTCTCAAGATTTGGAGTTGCTGGACCCTTGGAACAGCAAGTATATTTGTATCCCAAAAATCAGTATAATCTCTGGATAAAGGACAACTTTTGAAATCAGTTTTTAAGTAAGCTTTTCAAACCAGGATAGTGTAATAAAAAGCAAAATTATAAAGAATACAGAAAAGTACATGCTGTTGGGAAGCATGTCTGCTCTGTACACACAACTTTACAAGTGTTAGTTCCAAGCTGGTACCTTGCTATGGAAAAACTGACTACTCATTTCTGACCTCATTTTTACTTATTTTGTTTGTCTCTGAACACACAACTGCAATACAAGAGTGCATTTTTATTTTTTAGCATCTCACTGACTAACAGAAACATCAGTTATTCTAAACAGATAGAATAAATTGGCAAGAATGCAGGAGCTATTAAACACCTTCCCTCCTTACTTAGTACTAACCTGAAGTATACCTTCAGATTCAAAGAGCTCCTTAGAACTGGTAAAGCAATGCCAAAAAAAATCCCAAAGATACAAAAGCAATTTTAAAAAGATGGCCACTGGTTCTGTTACCTAGTATCACTTAAAGGTACTTCAAAATAAGTCTTCTTGCCAGATACATCAGTGTATTACTGTACCAGGTCTAGCTGAGATGGAGTTAGCATCCCCACAGCAGCCCTCCCAGTGCTGAGTGTTACCCTGGCAGCTCGCAGGGTGTTTATAACACAGCTTGGGAGGGGCGGAGCCGGGACAGCTGACCCGGATTGGCTGTTTCATACCATGTGACATCAGCTCAGCCATAAAAGCCAAGGGCAGGGAGGAGAAGGGGGGCATTTGTNTTAAGTGTGCTGTAGAACAAGCTCTGGTGCAGGTCACAAAGTTTACTGACTGCACCACTTATCTCAATTTTGCTCAATTAAAACATGTTAATGCAAATAATGATTTTGTGCTTGGCTCTGGCAATGATGGCTTTGCTGTGCTGGGAGAGTTATTTTGTGAGGAGGAAGAAAGAGCTTGGGAATACAGCGGTGTATACAACGTTTATGTTGTTTGTCCTGGCACTGGTGGTTTTGCTATGCTGCTGGAGCTATCTTTTGGAAAACATGAAGGACTACATCTCCTTCTCCTTACTTGTGTTTGAGGTGAATGGTTTTATAATGGAGGCCCCCAAGGTCCTTGCTCCCCTTACGTAAGCTATATAATACCACTAATTAATACTATTGGTATACTACAGGTTTTGTGGAGTCTAGTCTCATCTTGGTGTAAGGGAAGGCATTTTTTGTGTGAAGAAATACTAAAACGTGCCCTGAAGCAGCTGGTCCCTGGGTGACAGGGCATGTGGAAATATTTGGGCAGGTTCCTAGGGTGGTTATCACCTCTCATAGCCTGGGACTTCACACCTGAACAGGCAAGCAACCCTGGCAAACTGACGTGCCACCTGATTGAAGGGTGCCTTTCATACTCCAGTGAACCCCAACAGCTCTTAGCATTGTACTGGGGCCTGGCCTGTGTCTATTGAGCTACAGTTCAGCACTCTCAGAAGACTGTGGTTGATGGAGGGACCCAGACTGCATCTAAAGACACCATGGTTGAGACTGGGACTCAGACAGTAGCACCTACAGTAATTGCCCCAATAGTAAAGAAGCAGCAGTGGACAAGGAGATGAACAGGTCCGTATCACCATTTAGTAAGGGAAAAGGAAGAAGACGAAGAGTTTGATCTAGGACCTGGCCCTTCAACAAGGAGAAGGGAGGAAGGAGTGAGAGAAATTAGACAGGAAGTGGAAACTACTCAGTCCCTCACTTCATCAGAACTTCTAAACCTGCAGAAAGATTATGCCCACCTTTAAGGTCAGCAGATTGCTCCCTGGCTGGGATAATGGGGCTGACAGTCAGCACCTGGAAGGTACAGAAACCCAGCAGCTGGCATCCCTTGCTAGAAATGGGAAAACTGAGAAAAAGATTGGAAAAGAGGCAGTAATTTAGATCAAACGCTATCTACCCTGCCTGGCCTCTCAGAAGATCCCTTTGTTGTGGGATTGCTGGGAGCTGAAGAACAGAAGGTGCCAATCACTGCAAGGACGGTGCACCAGCAGCAATACTACACAAACTGAGACTCCCTGGCTCCCATCCACAAACTGATTCTTCAACTGGAGAGCCAAGGAGTCATCAGCAAGACTCACTCACCCTTTAATAGTCCCATATGGCCAGTGCAGAAGTCTGACGGAGGGTAGAGGCTGACAGTAGACTACTGTGGCCTTAATGAAGCAACACCACCACTGAGTGCTGCAGTACCAGACATGCTGGAGCTTCAATATGAACTAGAGTCAAAGGAAGCTAAGTGGTATGCCACGACTGATATTGCTAATGCATTTTTCTCAATTCTTTTGACAGCTGAGTGCAGGCCACAGTTTTTTACATGAAGAGGTGTCCAGTACACCTGGAATTGACTGTCCCAGGGGTGGAAGCACAGCCCCACTATTTGTCATGGACTGATCCAGTCTGCACTGGAGAAGGATGATGCCCCTGAACATCTATAATATATTGATGACATAATTGTGTGGGGCAACAAAGCAGAGGAGTGTTTGAGAAGGGAGAATGAATAATTCACATCCTTCTGAGAGCATGTTTTGCTATAAAGAAAAGCAAGGTCAAGGGACCTGCCCAGGAAATCCAGTTCTTGGGAATAAATTGTCAGGATGGATGCTGTCACATGCCCACAGATGTCACCAACAAGACAGCAGCTATGTCTCCCCAAATAAAAAGAAGGAAACACAAGCTTTCTCAGGCCTTGTGGGCTTCTGGAGAATGCATAGTCCAGGTTATAGCCAGCTTGTGAGCCCTCTCTGTTGAGTAACTTGAACAACTATTTCAAGTGGGGTCCTGAGCAGCAACAAACTTTAGAGCACATCAAACAGGAGACAGATCGTGCAGTAGCTCTTGGGCCTGTCCAGACAGGACCAGCTGTGCAAAACAGTGCACACTGCAGCGGGGGAGCATGGTCTCACTAAAACTACCAGGTATCAGAACTAGACATTACTAAAGAAAGAAGACCAGTTTTATGAGCCATTGTTAAAATTCTAGATCATACAGAGCTAACATACTTAAGTAGTTTTCACTTTTGCCATAATAATACTTTACTACCAGTATTAGTTTTGTTTATGCTGCAGCATTTAGCTAGGAAGACCTTCAGGAAAAGTGGTTTTAAAAAGCATGTATCATCATCACTCTCAACTGGGAAAGCAGAAATTGTGTTCTTAAGACTTGCATTGCCTGGTTTTTCAGACACTGGACATCTATGGACAGACGGATTTAAAGCAATGCAGCAAAATCTAGCTGCCTTTGCCATGCTGTCTAGCTCTCACCAAGTTTCTCTATCCGTATCATCTGTCCACAAAGAATAAAGAAAAAAAAAAATGACAAAATACTTTTCACCTGGCAATCTACCCTTACAGGTTTTCTGAATCAAAGACCATAAGCATTTATTTAACTATCTGCTCTATGGGGAACAGATCCAGGGCTGGGTTGCCATTTCTTTACCAAGACTGTCTGAATAGACATATACTTTGATACATCAACATCACCCTCCAGCAAAAAGTGCCACAGGTCAATTACAGCATTCTTTCTCTTTAGTTCACAAAATCTGTCTGAAATCATATCGCTTTATTTCTGTAAAATAAGAAACAATGAATATTGTCTTCTCCAAGTCTCACCCACAGTTCTACATACACTCCTTTTATATCCTCAGACATCTTCTCTCAAAACAAAAACCTTAATTCAAATTTCTCCCAATGCATAAAACATGCTGTAAGTTTCATTATGCATGTCACTTTTTAATGTGTTTTTTTCTAGTTTTAAGATCTTGGAGATGACCAAAAGAACAGACACACTTCAAGACCTGAGAAGGTGAGATTCCTTCAAAGGCATAAACAATTCTTTTCTACTTCCCTTGCTACTGATGCCTCAGTAATTCCCAACACTACTCATCTCCTAGATGGCAACTGGAAATAGACCTGCTGTTCTACTCTTAACAGTCCCAATGACTCCAAGCTCTCTTTCCTGAACTGCAATAGTTTTGATTTAGAAAAACCTTTCATGTTGCAGTATAGCTTGCAATGCTGCCCCTCACCTCAATCTATGTTCTCCCATACACATTACACTTACTGATAGTGAATTTCCTCTGTTATGTACAGCTCATTTACAGTATGTAGTTTGTGTCATTGCCCTGCAACTCTCCTTCTACTGGGCTACCTTCTACCAGCACGCCTCTGTTACTTATCCCTCTCACAGCTCTTTTAGCACAGACTTTGCACCCACCTCCACACACACAAAGTAAAAAAATATAAACTGTGCCTAAAATTTTTAATTTCAGACAAGCTTCAACTGCCTTGTAGATGTTAAAACAAAGCTAACAGCAGCACAGTCACTGGTCCTAAATTCAAACCTCTCCTTCCACTTTCCAAGAGACCCTTCTTTCCTGCGCTTTCAGCTTAACAGTTTATTTTTAAATGAAAAAAATCTGAGTCTCAAGAAACAATTTAATGGGAGATCAGAGGAAATGAAGTAATGACCAAAAAAAAAAAAAAACAGGAATACTGCTCCAGTTGGTCTGGAATGAGGGCAAGTGGAGAAATTGTGCTATGAAATTCAAGGATCTCTGCCATTAATTATAGTTGCATGCAAAGATACTATTTCATTGCCATCTCAGTAATACCTATACACGGACAACAGATCTTCCTTTACAATAAAGCTACATAACTGGAAATAGTAAAAGACAGTTCACACTCTCAGGGACTTATTTTGCAGTATTTCAGAGTATAACAGATTTAAGAATGCATAAACAATCTTATTTACTCCCCTTTGCACATGTGTGTCCATATGATTTTAATTTCAACATTCAAGCAATTGATTTTGTGAACTAAAGCATAACTAATTATGCAATTTGCAGAATAATACCAGAGTATCCCAAAATTAAAAAGAAAAAAAAAGCTTCAGCTATTGCATGCAACATACTAAAGAAAGACCCATGGAGTTACTCTGTTCTGTGGTACTCTGTTTTCATCTGTGCCAGTACTCAAATACTGAATTGTCTACCACGGCTTTCCTCTGAACAATCCTTACAACTATATATCTGAAAGAATCATATTGGAATAAATTGTCTAAAAATAAGAAAAATCGCCATCAGTGTAAGATAAAACTCCTCAGAAACATTCTATGATACACTAAATAGCTGAAAACTAAATGCATAGTATTCCGGAACTACATCTAAATGCTACACGAGTCATCAAATGCGCATGAAAGAAGAAAACCTTTTAGAGGCATTAGCAACAAAGGTTTAGAGATTTCAACAGAACAGAGCTTATTACTGCACAATCAACAAATTTAATTTGCCTGGACCTGTAAAGAATGCAAGCTCTGCAACTGGGCCTTTTGAATAAAGAGCTGGCAAAGGCAGTTTGGCCACTGGGCTAAGAATGAACTGAGTTAACATTAAGAGGTGCAGTTATAAGAGCTGTAATACCAACAAACAACCTTTACGCAAATCCCCAGCATATAGTCTAAGAATCACAAAACACCACAGTCAGCAAAAGAGGAAAAAATACATCATTAAAGGACAAAAGTATAGATTTTGGTAGGCTATAAAATGGTAGTCCATTTTCTCCTTAAAGACAGATGAGAAAATAGTCTCCTTACAGTTGTGTCAATTCATAATAAATAGTTTGGATTCTAAAGGTCAACATACTGAACTAGCTGGCAAAGTCCTCTTCAGAGGTTTGCTTCAAAACTGAAAACACCTCCAGGATTAAGTAAAATCCCCTCTGGAAAAGCCAGTGAAGAACAAAAAAAAAAAAAAAAAAAAAAAGAAAAAAGATGACTAACATAACTTTGTGAGTAAGCCTTCCACTCTATAATCAAACATAACACCAAAAGAAGTCTCTCAGACTACTGTCAAACTTTTTATATATTGCAAGAATGAAGACTAGAGTTGCTTCAAGTCTTTCCAAAGATAAAGACTATTTTGTTCAGATTTAACATGCTCAAGAAATAACAGTTTAATGAAACAAAAATTGTGAAACTTAACCAAACCTTTTGTAAACCCAGTAAGACACAACAGTCTGGAGAGGGTCCAAAGGAGGGCCCCAAAGATGATCAAAGGGCTGGAGAGCCTGCCCCATGAAGAAAGACTGAAGGATTTAGGTCTCTTCTCCCTGGAGAAGACTCAGGGGGCACCACAACACAGTATTCCAGTACCTGAAGGGCAGCTACAAAGAGGATGGAGGCTCTCTCTTCACAAGGAGCCCATGAAGAAGACACAGGGCAATATGCACAAGTTGCAAGAGGAGAGGTTTTACCTCAGTATCAGAAAGAAACTGGTAACAATCATTCACTGTAACAAGCTCCACAGGGACATGGTGAAGTGCCTGACACTGGAGGTTTTCAGGATATGATTGGACACAGTGATAGATGATCCCTTCTAGGCTGCCTTTCCCAGAAAAGGTTGGGCCAGACAATGCTTCCAGGTCCCTTCCAACCTGGTCTGTTCTGTGATGATTCTATGAACAACTAATACAACACAGACTGAATTTCATCATTTCAATCATAATGCCAGAATCTGATTCAGAGGTTCAGAGGGGTCTACATGTTTTTTCACGGTGTTTAGTTACAAATCAGTGAAATTAAATTACAGGGAGGTACACTCAAAAAAAAATACAAGTTTAGTCATTAAAAAATTTAAAATTTAAAATTTAAAATTTAGTCATTTTAATCAACCTTATTTATTCCCCTAGAGGTGTACTCATCCAGCATTGTGTCCATCATTAGAAGCTTTATACCAAACTGAGCTGGTATCAGGATCTTCCCAAGTGGTTACTCATTCTCAGCCATTAAGCTGATAGTCAGATGAATCTTTTACTGTATCCAGAAGTTTTCTGGTTGAATCCTGTATAACAAATCAACTTTGTACGGCCGAAAGAAAATGCTGTCCCCTCTCTCCCAAAAACCTAGATTTTCCCCTCAACCCACCACTTGCTTTATCTTTGTCAGCTACACCATCACTGTATTTGCCCTAAATCAGAGGATGATCTTTGTCCTTCAAAGCACGCTTGCTAAAACAGCATATCCAAAGGAGGAGCACACAGGCAGCACCAAGGCTCAACTCTCTGCCCCGGTTTAGCATCCTAAGCATTATACATTTACAGTCCTTACTTTGCAACAAGCCCAAGACATAAACATACAGTGCACACTAAATACAGGATAGCCACTTTATTTAAAGTTCAGCATTTTTTCAGAGCAAGTAACTCTTCCTAAAATAGATGTTCGTTCACTTTCACAAAGGCTACTATTAGCCATCACTCTTTTCTCCGTTTTAAATTAGCAGGAAATTAAAACAAGGTGCACACGCCTGGTGTCTCTATATGAGACATTTGGGGTTTCTTTTAATATCAATGTAGCAGAAAATAGCCAAAGACACTCCACAGGGTTACTGTGTATTACTACTGAAGTACACTCAGGATCTGCATGCTTAATATACCCATAAACAGGTAGGATGTGCAGGATGCTCTTCACATACTTCCTGGCACACAGTCCTGGCAGGTTACTGATAATCACCAGTTCTTGTTCAATAACTTTTCATCAAAACTTAAGATTCTGATGTTCACTGAACAGGCTCCTTCGCCTTCTGTTGATAATCACAGCAAAGTATCCTTTAAATAAAATAAGCCTGTTACTAATGTGAGTATTGGTCTCACAGGTGAAGATCTCTGACAAAGTCATGTAATGACCACAGAGGAATCTCAAAAGATGCGTTTCATACAACTATGCAAAGGGACAGTGACAACTTGTTAAGCACATCCTCTTAAAAAGATGTTCATTAACTTGTGCATATTTAGCATTGAAAGATCCTCTACTCCATAAGGTCAAAAAAAAAACCAAAACACTGCTCTGATAGAGTAAGACTCTTTAGTCTAAGCAATGGAATTGGTAGCACTGGCAATGACCTGATGGAGCAAAAGCCCTGATTCAAAGGCCACACCTTTTTCTAGGGCATTAAAACAACACACACTTCCATTAATGTGTGTAGCTTTCACTACAGGAAGATATTAATACCTTAAAAATAGTTAATGTGTTAAGCTTCATTGCACACCACAGGAGAATGGGAATTTACAACAACTCAAGAGGGTAAAACCGAAGTTTTCTGTATTTGGAAGCCATCAGCCAGCTCTCAGATATTTTAAAAAACAAATCAGCATCCCGAAGCTCAATACTAGGTAAGCAGTAACAACAACACTCACAGAAATGCCTCCAAATACAAGGAGCTATAGCCCAGCAAAGCCTTCAGCGGCAAAGAGGGCTGTAGCAGACATTCCAATACAAAACCCGACTGGCTCTCTACCCCCACAAGCAACATTTAGCATCAAAACCTAGCAGCTGACAAACAACTCAGACCGTTCCTGAGCACCACGCTGAAGAGTTCACCCCTGCAGGAAACAATATTTTATGCACAGGTATGGGCATCAATGCAAGGTTAAAGCAAACTAAGCACAGATCCCGGGACAGGTTATAACCCTGAAGAAGCTGAAGTGCCAGAAAACTCACAGGTGCCAAGAAAGGAGGCCTGGGAGTGTCAAACACCAAAGGAAAATGCCCAGGGTGACAAGTGATTAAATGCATCAACAGGGACGCTAAACCAGCATGAAAACTACAGATGCTGCCGTGGCAGAGTTAATGCTCTTCAGTTTGTCTGTTAGGACTGTTTCTGAAGCTTCCACGTACACATCCAAAGGTCCGTTCCTCTCCCGAAGCCTGCCGTGTGGGCTGAGGGAGCTTCGCCAGACCCCGCCGGGAGACCGGGACCTCCACTACGGCCACCCGGCGCCGCTTGTCACTTCTTTCTCCAAGGGGACCTTCAGGTTTGCATTCACAACGACAAAAATACATTAAACCGGGTTTTCTCAGCCCTGCTTTGACCCTGCTCCGCCGACAAGCCACCGCAGCCGCACCGCACTGCCGAGCGGCCAGGCAGGCGCAGGGGCAGCGCCAAGCCGCGCCGCAGGCCCGGGCTGCCTGCACCGGGACCCCGTTCCTCACTCAGGAACACCCACCGGCTCCTGGGCCTCCCGCCCCGTCTGCCCGCCCGTCCGCAGCAGCCCATCGCTCACCAGCCCCGGCACCCGCTGAGGCGCCGCCGTCCCCCCACCTGGCCCCGTGGAAGAGGCGCCGGCCGTACCGGGCTGCGGCGGTCTTGCGGGCGCGGGGAAACTCCCGAGCTGCTTCCGCTCCTTCTGGGATTCCCTCTTGCCGCGCCTGCCGCCAGGACAGCCTCTCCGGGGGGCCGCTGGCGCCTCATCGCGCTTCTTGCGCTGCTGCTGCTGGCTTCGCTCGGCCTCGCGCAGGATGTCGAAGGGGTCCGACTCGTCGTCCAGGAGCTGGTAGAAGCGGTTGGAGACGGCGCAGCCGAAGCTCTCCTGCATGACGGCAGCCACCGCGCTGCCCACCGCCCCCTTCAACATCGCTGCGGGTGTCTCCTCTCCTCCCTGCGCGCTCTCGGCGCTTCGGCGGCAACGGCTCCCAGGGCTACTGACGCGCAGGGCTGAACCAACGAGCACGACGGGGGTGAGCGGCAAGGAAACGACCGCGGCGCCGGCGACGTCTCAGCATCAGCCCGGCCGCCGCACTATTACTATTGCCTTTGCCCCACCCCTCGGCGAGCCAGTCGAGCTCCGAGGAGCCCCGCAGCCACCGCCTACCAACGCTGCCGAGCGCACCCAGGGCCAGCACGCGCAGTCTAAGCTCCAAAATGGCAAGTGCCACTAACCCATCCCAGCTTCGGACTCCACTCGCCCCTGACGTGCGGCTGCAGCCAATTAGACTGCAGGGCCGAAACAGTCAATAACGGCCACTGACCAATGCGATGTGCTGCTCAGGGCGGCATGATTAGTTATTCATGAGCGATGCATTTATTCAACAGTCCCCCACGCCCCCCCCCTCCCAGGGTCATCGGGCGGGTAGCGCCCACTGCAGGGGGGGGACAGCGGGGCGACGGCCTGGCTACGGTCTGGCACCTGCGCCGGCCTCGCCCGCCGGCTCTTTGGGCTCAGCGGCTGGCAAACGTCCTTCCTACTATCTGTGTGGGCAGACTGTTCAGTAAGAGCGTGTAATCTGATGTCATCACATAACTGTGTCATCCCAGGTCTTTTGATACAATCTGTGTCCTCTAATGAGCAATTGTAATGAAAGACGGAGCACACTAGACCAGGAGCTCGAAGGGCAACTCCGCTCTAGATGGCCAACACGCTTGGATGGAGTAGCCTGGTATTCCTATGAGGTTTCTGACTTGCCTCTTTCTGCTTAAAACTGTGGCAGTGTTTGTTACATCAGCAGACCTCTGTGAGCACGTGCAGTAAGAGTTCCAACAGCTTACAAATGCAGCAGAACAGTAAGACACACAGGTTGCGCAGTTGTTACTTGGAGAGCTGCTCTGCCCATCAAAACCAGTGAATGAACCTACCTGTCTGTCACTAAGCCTCCTGAGCGACCCCTGTGAATGTAGGAGTCCCATCAGTCACAGCCCAGCTGTGTCTGGAGTGAGCCTTTTTACTGTCTCTGAAGTGTTTAACCCTCCTGAAGACTCAACAATGTTTGCTCACCATCCCAAAACAAAACACAGTGCATCCTCTCCATGTTTCTCCAAGCCCTGAAGATGACCACTGCGTCTCCCTGAGCTCTCACACACACCCACTTAAGCAGGGCATGCTTGCTACAGAACAAAGCTTACTTCATTACACTGTGCCTTTACTAGCTTCACCTTAGTTCAAGACATGGCAAACAGTTTTGCATCAATGGAAATAATGACAGTAGCTAAGTTAGACCTATTGCCTCCTGGTGGTCAAGTCAGACCTCTTAGGCTCTGGCATGCTTCAAACTGAAGCAGGGAATTTTAACTCAGCAAAGAGAATATATTAACATTATCTCTGCTCGGTTTCTAAATTGTAAAAAATAGCTAGCCATAATTAAAAACAAAATAAATATTTCTGAACATATTTCCATTAATATCATACAGTAATAAAATATTGGATAGGAAATGTTTATCCAGATCAACTGTGCTTGCCTCTGAAGAGATGCTTGATTTTGTAGAAAGATGAAACTACATGTATTTTTGATGAAAAGAAGGAATCAGAAAGCTACTTTGTCTTATTCTCTATATGGAGAAACATATTAACACCACCACATCACCGTAACACATCAACAAAAAAAACCCCATCAAATATTTTGCAGGCCTTTCGGTATCAATCGCAGCATCCCCACTGGATTTCCTCAACAAGCACTGTATACAGAAAGCTTTTTAGAAATTTTTGAAACATTTTTTTATTTAAAACATTCTACAAGCTTGAATCAAAGCCTCTTGAAGTTATGCTGTCTATGAAAGATGGTAGACAAAACAGACAATGCGCTTGCAGCTCTAATAGGCATTTTGAAGGTCATAGTATCTTTGGAGATGGACAAATGAGAGGGATTCAGAAGCATTTCAGCAGCAAGAGCAGAGATCTGGTGTTTTGTGGAATCTGGCTTTGTTTTCACAAAGTTTCAAAGGAGAAAAAAAAAAGCATAACTTCTCAGAGAGATTCTACAATAATAGCCAAAAATAGCACTAGTTATAAATATATCTTTTCTTTGTCCATATAATTATGTTTTCTAAAATGAATGTAAAGCTTTACAAAAAGTTATTAGTTTTATGATGCTCTATCAATTAAAACAAAATTTCTGTAATATAGATTTCAAACCCCAAACTAACTAAAAGCCTTGCATGGCAGATTAATCTGTAATCTCTTCAATTGCAGCTTTTCACTACATGCCATCAGTGTGTGACTGTTTAGTTACATACTTAGACAAATAACAAGAGATGGACACAGAAAACCTGAATTTTACAGTTGACATGAAACCAAATGGTTTCCTGGATTTTTACACTGAATAAGCAACAGTAATGGATTTGGTATGATTATATATTTGCATGCAAAGCCTGAATCTCACATTTGCCATGCTGAGCACGGGTACCTAACCTTTCTGACACCAGATTGCTCATGTCAGACAGAGGAGAACAGCAGCTCCACACAGGCTTCCCAAGGAGGTACAGATATTGACCCCTTGCTGCATTTTTTTCTTAAAGAGCACAGGTGCCTAATTTCAGGAGACAAAGAATTGTGAAGGAAGGCTGATGTTTCTCTGACCTTTAGCACTAAGCATTTAATCACCAGAGAGGTCCTGTCCCTGAACTTTCCTGCAGCCACTCTCACATCCTCAGACATGAATCTCATTCTCTAGTGCCTAAATCTCCCCTGCCCGGAGTAGAAACATCCCCAACCCACCGCAGGGCTCAAGGTCCCATTCTGGGGCAGTGCACCCGAACAAGTAGAGAGGCAAGAGAGGCAACACTGTGTCACTTACTGGATGCAGCCGTTGCACACATTTTCCAGCAATGTAGTTCTACCGAACTCAGTTGGCTACATGAAGTTTTAAGCTCAGCAGTAAAGAGCAACATTACCGAAAATGCACCTGCTTTTATGGTAACTACTATTCTTCCACCACCTTCACAGGAAGGGATGAGAATTCATCTTTGTTATGGACATGCCTACCTCCTTCTGTTTCCTCCCCTCTGGAACATTCAGCAGCTGGCCTCAAGTGAGCTACCAACATAAGCAATTTTATGGTCTGGATATATTGATTTGATATAAAGCAAAACTTAGAAAATGCAATAATAAGCACTTAAGACAAAACATATTATGACTATTGCCAAGTTATTATATAAATCCATATTACAACATACAATAAAGTTACTTGCTGTGTGGTTAACTATTTGCTATTATCCACCTAAAGACTACCACTGTCTCAAAGTTTTCTGGTTTGAACTTTGGAATGTCACCAGAAATTGTTGAAACTGCTTCAGAGAGACAAAGTATCTTCTTTCCTCTGCATTTATTATGTATATGTGTTCTGTTTCGGTTTGAGAAAAACAACATTTACCCACCTCAGAGAGTTAGTTGTTCTACTTTTTATTTCTGAAAGAGTTTTTTATCCTCAAACTCCTGAATAGTGATGTCCTTCTTGAGTCTAACTAGCCGAATAGAACACAGGTACTTTTTCCTTGTTTTCTGTTGAACTCATGCTCCCTGTACATTCACTATTTCTGTTTCATGTTGTGTGTAACAAAAGGTATGCTTTGCTCTAATAATAAGTAGGGTTTCATCTGATTGCAGCTTGTATAATGTTTCACTACCTTGGTCTTTTACCCCTCAGAAATAACTTTTTCTTGTTTCTACACTAACACTAAAATATTAATGAATTTATACATTAAGCTAGTAACATAGCATCAAAATGCTATCAAGAACAAACATTAAATATTGTTAAGATACTATAGCTCAGACGACTACTTTAGAACTGTTGTTACATAATGTCACATGTTGGATATGTACCACTGTATGTACTGAAAAGCAGTGTATTTTAAGCCCTTTATGCCACTTGCATGCTGTGTGCTTGTTTCATTTTCCAGTAGCAGGATCTGGACAGAGAAGTCACTTCTCTCTTTTTGGTCACTGTTATTACTACATGAAATACTACTGTTCAGAGAAGTTAAAATATCAGAGGTGGCATATCCTCCTCTTGTGCTGCCACAATTAACAAAGATCTATTACATGCCATTAGAAAAATTTAGAAGATCCCTGTAAAGAAGTTAACCTGTTGCCAAGCCCTGAATGTCACTACAAAATTTAATGCGAACACTGAGGTGGCATAGGACAAGTATAGAAATATTCAGATGCTCACAGTGTGTTGCACCACTCACAGTATCTACAATTTTATGTACCAAATTATAACATTAGTTCCATCCCTCACAGGGGCTTCTCAGCAGCTACATGTACTACTTGGAGCATCAGTCATGTAGTTTTGGATAGTTTCGAAGGGTATTCACAGTGTGGTTTTGGTATGCAATTATTTGAACACAAGTAATTTTTTTCCTGAATAGATTTTAACATATATTTCTGTATTACCACTCCTTTACAGCTTTTTTCTCTTTACCAGTACTTTCTTCCACAGGCTATTTTTAGGGCTGAAGCTTTTAAAGTGTGTCAGGTCAAAGCATGTGGAAACCTGTTCCTCATTTTGGAAACAAGTTACAGGCTGTAGTGTTTTCTTCCTGGCCCAGTAAGCATGGCCTGGCCTGCCATAGTAGTGGTAGGACTTTGACACATAACACTGAATTTGAGAAGCTGGGTTGTCATTGCTATGAATAAGAATTTACCTAAGTAAAAATTAGGGTGTTTTGTTTTTTTTTTTAAAGGATAGTTGTGACAAACAGAACTGTCATTCATAATGAAAGGGCTGCCTATTTCTGGAACGACACTTAATACAACAGCCAAGTACTACAGTCTCTACGTTCAAAGAGCTGGCGGACACTTCCCCTTGTGCGGGGGGCTGGGTTGGCAGACACACACCGCGCCTCCGCTCTCCCCTGCGCCCTCCCGCCCCTGTCAGCACCGACAGCTCCGAACGCTCGGGCCCGGCAGCAGCCTACAGCGCACGAACTGCAGCAAAGACCAGCACGACAGGCTACAAACCCTTCACTGCTTTCACAGCTTCAAACTTCACTGAAGTCATTGTCCCGCACAAAGTTTCGATACCACGTGCCTGAAAAACCTCCTAAAATTCCCGATGGGCTGCCCCGGGGAGCCGGTAACGCGGCTGCAGCCCGAGACAGCCCCACAGCCACCGGGCACAGCCCCTGCCCCCTTCTTACGCTCCCGGGACCGTTGCCTGCCGCTCTACGGCAACACGGCGCCGGTACCGCTGGGGCCGGTAACGCCCGCGGGAGGTCACAGCCCCGACCCGCGCCGACCGTCACCGTGGGAGGGCGCTCCTGGGAGGGGCGTCTGTCCAGCAGTGCGCCCCGTCAGCACCCCGCAACCGCCGTTAACGGCCGCGCCGCCTCCGCCGCCTCCACAGCGCCCCCCCCCCCCCCCCCCCCCCGCCCTGCGAGCAGCGCGGGGCCGGCAGCGGCACCTCACGGGGGCACCTTCCCTGCCGGCAAGGGCGCGCCCAGCCCTGTCCGTGGCTGAGGGCAGAGCCGCAGGGGGGGGAAGCGAACGGGCTATCCCCCGCCGCAGGAAAACGAGGCTGCCGTGGCGGGCAGCGCTGCCCCGCGAGGCGCTCCCTTTAAAGCGCGCGCATGACGCGCCGCAAGCCGCGCTGCCGCGGCTATTGGCCCAGGCACCCCGCCACCGTCAGCGCGCGCTGATCCTGCCCGGGAGCGCCAGCCCCGCCTCTTCCCCTCCCCCTCCACTCCCGCCACTGCGGGCCAATCAGCGTCTCCTCCCAGGCAGGACGCGACCGCGGAGCGGGGCAGCCCCCTCGGCCCGCGAGCCCACTCAGTTTCGAATTCAGCCTGTGAGCCGGGCGCCTGTCCAATAGGGCAGCAGAAGCAAACGCCCGTCCTGCTCGGACCCCGCCCTCGAGGGCGTGGTCGTTGGAACGGTTGGCCGGCAGGAACAGCCGCTCCGTGACGCTCGCACCGTGTTGGGTGATTGGTTACGCCCAGGCGCGAAATGTAACGCGGGAAAATCTGGGGCTCGGCCTGGGCTGTGGGCGCGGAGGGGTAGCGGCGGCGGCGACTCCTCCTCGGGCATCGCCGGGACCGGGGCTGCCAGCGGGGTCGGCGCCGCTTCGGAAAGGTGCGAGGAGGCTGCGGCTGCTTCACCCCAGCCGTTGCTATGCCTGGGGGCCGCCGGTGACTTTGCGGATACGCTCGGGGGTGGCCACGGAGGGGTGGGGGGAGGCACCGAGACTCCGCCGGGACCCGCTTTCCCCGGTGATGAGCGGCTGAGGCAGACCCGGCCAGCGACAGGTGGCGGCGGCCGCGGGACCTCCGTGCTGCTTCACACCACCCGTCCCGGGACGGGGGCTCGGACAGCGGTGCCGAGCCGCCTCGGAGCGCCCCCGCGCCCTCAGCCCGCTTTCCGCGCCGGTGCCCGCGAGGGGTCGGTGATGGCAGAGCGGCTGCCGCCGGGCCCCTCAGTGATTTTTTGCCAGGACTCCCCGAAGCGCGTCCTGGTTTCTGTTATCAAAACCACCCCGATCAAACCTTGCTTGCGGGGCGGCGGCAAGGAGCCGGCGGCTGCCCCGCCCGTCCCCACCAGCCCCGGCTTCAGCGACTTCATGGTCTACCCCTGGCGCTGGGGCGAGAACGCCCACAACGTGACCCTCAGCCCCGGCGGCGGCGGCGCTCCCGCTCCCTCGGCGCTCCCGCCGCCCCGCGGGGGAGCGGGCAGAGCCCCCGGAGGGGACGAGGAAGAGGCGAGGAGCCCGGACAGTGGCAGTCACCGGCACCTGAAGGTGAGTGCGGGGGCGGGCTGCGGGCGGCGCTGCGGCAGGGCAGGCGGGCGGCAAGGAGGGAAGGCGGCGGAATTAAAGGATGACTGCGCGCCGCCTGCCCCTCCCCCCGCCTCTGCCTGGAGATTTAAAGTGAACTCACTTCCGGGAGCGGCGCGCGGTCCGCTGCTGGAGGGGGAGGGAAGAAGGAAGGGAAGGGGCGGGGGAGGGTGCGGCGGTGAGTCGCCTGTGGGGCCGTCCCCTCCCGCCGTTTAAAATTTAAAAAAGGAAAAAAAAAAAAGTTGCGCTCTGTTTTGCCAGTTCCTCCCGGTTTTACCGAGCGCGCGTTAGCGTGCTGACGTTTCCGCACCTGCTCGTCCCGGCCGTCTCCTGGCTGTGACGAGTGAGTGAGGTCAGGGCTGGCGGAGCGCTGGTGCGGGGAGCGGCCGCGCTCCCGAGGCTGTCCGCCGCACCGGCCCTCGGTCACGCCCCTGCCTTAGCAGTCGCTGGAGGGAAGGTTGCGGGCTGCGGGTCCGCCGCAGGGGTGGGGACGTGCGGGAGTGCAGCGCCGTGACTGTGTCCTGGCAGGATGGGATCAGGCGTGGCCGGCCGAGAGCTGACACCGTCCGTGACCTGATCAGCGAAGGAGAGCACTCCTCCAGCAGAATCCGGTGCAATATCTGCAACAGGGTCTTTCCACGAGAGAAGTCGCTGCAGGCCCACAAACGAACTCACACCGGTGAGTAGAGGGAAGGTGCGACTTGCTGGCATCGGCTGCTTAGGAAAGCAGAAAAAAACAACAAAAAAAGAGAAAAAACAAAAAAAAACCCAACAAACTCAACATGTTAATATTTTATTGTAACTGTTGAATTAATCATACTTTTCTTCTGAGGGTTGTTGGTGCAATCAAAGTCTTTGTAACCATGTTTGTCATAGAAACTTGTGGCAGCGACTCGGGCTATAACAGTATGAGCAAATTGTGTAAATATTTTATCTGCTGGTGTCCTAGTGTGTCAGAGGGAGAACTTCTCTTGAGCTTGGTGCTCAGTACATGGTAGCACTTTTTATTCTGCATCTTCTCTGTGATTAGTTCCTTCTTGATGGTGTATTTTTCACACAGCAGCTGAAGTTTAGGTGCAAAAGGAGACACTAACTTTAAAAAGTGGCTGGTAACTTGGACAATGTAGTACCCTAGAAGCGTAGCTTAAATGTTGAGAAAAGAGTTTAGATGTTTACAGTCGCCATCCGGTTGTCCCTTCTACCACCTGCATGCAATTCACTTTGTGGGGTGGAGGTGGTCACAAGAATTTACTGAACTTTATGTAGAAGGCAATTCACAGTTAAAATGTAGGATGAAGCCACTCAGTCCTCAGCTGAGCCTAAACTGAACAGGAGATGCTGGGTTTTTAAACCAAGCAAATATATTTTTTGTCTTCATGTTCTAGCAAGACTCTGTATTTGCAATGAAGTGTTAATAAATGTAGCTCACAATACCAACATAATGCCCAAACCAAACAAACAAGGTCCCAGAAAAACCTTGGCTCCAGTGGGCTCTTGTTCTGACTCAAGTCGCTAAGACTAATCTAGACACTAATATTAAACAGCAGTTTCCTTTGGTCAAAATATGTTATTGTTTCACTTGGTTGTATTAGGTGTTGAACTTGCATGAGATACCTAACTGAGCAGAGTTTACCTTGGTGTAAGTCTCAGTCTTAGTAAGTGAGCACCACCCCCCTTTTTGCAGTCCTTCCTGAGGAGCGGTGGCATGGTCTGCCTTTGCACAGTCAGATCTTCTTGCAGGAGGAGACACCTGCCATCTCTGTTCTTCCTGTTGCACTTTCCATGAGGGAGTCTTCCTTGATGACTGACCTTGATGATGACTTTCTTGGCTTAAGTCTGGAATATGTTTCTCTTGCTAGCTCCATTTATCCATTACAGCTTTTACCAAGGAGTATTCCCTAATGGGATACTTGTATAACTTTGTATGTTACCATACTGTTGACCTGTTATTTTACCCTAGTTCAGGCTATGTTAAGGATAAAGTCTATCTGGTTACAACTTGAATTATGTTTCTTGTCCATTTAGTCATTTCACTTCATATATTCCTTGCTCTATAGGTGCATAGTTTAATGGGACAAAGCTTATGGAGTGCTGTGCAAGAGGCTTAAATCAGAGAATATGACAGGGAAAAACAGAAATTGTTTGTTTGTTTTCCACTCTGGAAATAATTGTATTATCGAGTAGCACTGAGCATGTACTTTAAAGTAGTGATCTTTTTGGGGTAAAAGTGTATCTCTGCTATTTGGTACACCAGGACTTCTTAAGTAGGTGCAAGCATCCGACCGTGTAGAAGCTAAGTCTGGAGCCAGGGACCACCACTGGATACTATAACTCTTATTTTATGTTCAGCTTTCATAAATGTGTTATTATTTTTAAGGTGAAAGGCCTTATTTGTGTGACTACCCAGATTGCGGGAAAGCCTTTGTTCAGAGCGGGCAGCTCAAAACTCACCAGCGTCTCCACACAGGGGAGAAACCTTTCGTCTGCTCAGAGAATGGTGAGCCATCACAAAACAATTTGCAGCTTTCAGAACTAGGCTTAGTCTAATACTGGAAACATATGCGTGTTCACATGGCAAAGATCCGTAAAAGCCTTGGGTTTTAATTTTGGAGAAGCTCCTTGGCAAGGGAGGAGCACACAGAATCTGCATAATCATGCCAATATGTATCTAAGGATTGCATACATTATTATGTCAAGTAGGTTATCAGTAATTCTGTCAGTTGATGGTAATGCATAAAACAGAGCGGCACGTTAACCTCGTCTAGTGGAAAGTGTCCCTGCCCATGGCAGGGAGGTTGAAGCTAGATGATCTTTAAGGTCCCTTCCAACCCAAAACCATGTTAGGAACCTTAGAACTAGAGCTTGCTGTTTTGAGCCAAACCTAGGGTTTTGTGAATGAGGAAAGCTGGATTTGGCAGCATCTTCATCCCACAGATGTTATACTTACTGGTTGGTTGGCTGCTTTCTCTAATGTGTTTTTCATTATCACTTTGTGTTTTTAAGGCTGTTTAAGCAGATTCACGCATGCAAACCGTCATTGCCCCAAACATCCATATGCCCGACTGAAGAGGGAAGAGCTCACAGACAGGCTGAGTAAGAAGCAGACAGCTGACAATCAAGCTGTGGCTGAGTGGCTAACAAAGTAAGTTCCCTCATGGTGTCATCTTTCTCTAAATACTTATAAGGGTGGTCTGAGAAATCATTTTATTCTCAGGGGCAAAAAAAAAAAAATAAATCTAACAGACCAAAACCAGCTGTGTGTCCAGTACAAATTGTCCTGGCCTTGCCTTTCCTTAAAGAAGTGCAAACTCCTGGTCAAGATAAAGTTCCTTATGAGACTTTTCCTTCTCTTTTTTGTTTGGCTGTGGTTTTTTTGTTTGTTTGGGGTTTTTTTTGGTCGTGTTTTTTTCTTTTTTTTAACCTGCTTAAATGCTTCTCTTTCCTTGAACACCTGCTAATACGTTGCAAATTCAGCAAAAGTGAACTAACATCTGTGTGAGTGGTGACAGTTGTGTACGCTTAGGGAGAAGTGCCTGCTGCGAACACCCAAGTAGAGGAGAAATCTGTCACAGATGTACACTTGGGCCCTTTACACTTAAAAGTATTGAATAAAGGAGGCTTCTGTCAGCTTAAATACAACCATTAAAGGGCTGAAAGATAAAGCCAAATGTAGTGCTTGGTTGGATGCAAGCTAGTATTTGGGAGGTTTCTGCCAACTTTGATGGTATGTGAGTCAGCTGGATGTATTTTAAAAGCACTCTCCACATTTGATTTTGTAGATACTGGGAGACCAGAGAACAGCGTGCTCCTGCTTTGAAAACTAAAGCAATCCAGAAAACAGATCAGGAACAGCAGGACCCAATGGAATATCTTCAGTCTGATGAAGAGGATGATGAAGAGAAAAACAGCGCTCGTTCAGCTGCCCGCCGCCGCCGCCTCCAGGAACAGCGTGAACGCATGCATGGCGCACTGGCTCTCATTGAGCTTGCAAACCTAGCTGTGGCACCCCTTCGACAGTAGATAAGAAGCGAGTCTGCTTATATAAAATGTACTTCCTGGTGGTACTTAACCAGTTAGATCCTGGGCATAAGCTAAGCACCTTATTTGCTTATAATAGGCTGCTATTCTGTAGAATTTATGAAGAATGTTGTTGCCCCATAATATGGGGTGAGAGAATTGCACTTTTTGTTAGGTAAAAGTTAGATGTAAAGTTTCTAAGTATTTTGTAAATACAGGTCTGCATAATGCAGGGTTGACAAGTCAACATGTGGGAAGCTAGATTTTGCAAGGTTAACTCATTTATTTGAAGCAGTTTTCATAGGAAGCACTTTCTGAACAAAGTGTTTGTCATTAGCAGAATGGTACCTGTGGCCAAAGGCTGACAAAAAGAAAAGTATTTATCTGAGTGTTTAAGGAAATTTATATTAAGTGCTAGGTCTGAAGATATTGTTTAAGCAGCAAGGAAACTGTTTTTCTAATGTCAGTATATATTTACCTAGTATCATTGAAGCAGAGCTCAAAGCTTGCTTATCTCGACTTGTAGAGGGGAAGAAACTGCTTCATGCAGAAAACTGTGAGATTGTTCAAGATCGTCACTGTGACTGCTCAAGGTATGAGGCTTGACTTTGCTGTTTTATATTTTCTGATTTGATTTCAGCGGAATCTCTTGGTAGCACTTGTTATGCCTAACGCAATGTTAGGAACTTTTGCACATTGTGGGGTTTATCTGAAAATGATTAGTCTTGCAAGGTCTAGACAAAACAATTGGTAATATTTTTGGAAATATTTTTGGACCCTGTAGTGATTTGGCACTTGATTTTGTTAATAAAGGGGGTATTTACAGGGTGGAGTGGATTTGTAGTAAACTATTCTAGATCTATTAGCAAACACTAAGTTTTAAAGTATTGCTTTTGTATGATTATTAGCAAATAGGAGCCTCCGTGCTTTCTGTGCATAAAGCCACCTTATTGCTTTACTTCAGGATAACATGACAATTTTGTGTTCATTAACTGTAGCACAGCTATCAATAAAACACTGCAGAGAAGTATTCACTTATACAACTAGAAAATAGGATTCCAAAGATAGTTACAAGTGTGTTAACAGTGTGATTTCATGTATTTCCCAAAAAAATGAAGTTACAGAATGCTGCCTAGTACTCAGATGCTGATATAAAATATTTAGCAGGATATCTTGTCACTTTGAGTGTTGTATACTTTCAAATAGCATTGTCTCATGGTGATCTTTTTCTGTATTTTGCTTTGAAGGCAACCAGAGATTCCTAATATGCTAACAAAACTTTGTTTTCAGATTGGACTTCTTATGTGGTTGGTTGTTTTTTTGGGTTTTTTTTGTTAAGCAGCTACTGCTTTAGGGGATATTAATAATTTGTATTTACTGACCTGCTTGCTTTAACCGCTTCCTCGTTGAAGAAAGAAATTCGGATGAGAAGGGAAGCCACTGTCCCTCTCGCATAAACAAGAGGAAGAAATAATTTTGTCCGTCACTTGATATAGACTGACCAGAAGCATACAGTTGTTCCAGTAAAGTTGCATGATTTTACACCAGAAACTGCAGCCGTTGGATTATGTTCTCTGATAATCAGTAACCTGTTGTGGTTGAAAATCTCATTAACCTAGTTTGTTTAAATCTTGTATAGAAACTTAAGTAAAGAGTAATTGAATAATAAAAAAAAAATCACTTTGAGTGTAAATAACTTTGTACCAGTGATACGGTTTAACTTTTGCTTTTACCTCCTAAACTTACCTGTCATCAGGCTCATTTGTTTCTGTTTCAAGTCCTTGAGGCTTAAGAATATGAAACACTGTGGTCATTCTAGGCTTCTTAGTCTATCTAAAACTGGTAATTTGCATGTGTAGGTTTGAAGTTTCTAAAGTAAGTTCCATGCTTTTGACTGTTCAGTTGGTGCATGAAAATAGTCTGATCCCAAGATGCACTCTGAGCATAAATCTGTTTTACTTCTGAGTCATAACTCAGAATTGCTCCTGAGTAATATTTCACAGGGCATAAAACTGTGTAATTGCCAGCAAGTTGCAGACTGGACTTGTAACTTGCATCATAGGATTGTGGTGTTTGTTTTTTTTTTTTTCCCAGTCAGCTGTAATGCTTCAGGAAGCTCACAGAATGTTTCTTCAAGTATGACAAGTACAGTGAATTGTACTTGGCTGTAGACAGCTGGAGCAGTTTTGTGTTGCGAGAAGTTTTGGGTGAAATAAAAGGTTAAAAAAAAAAAAAAG
>VZTO01017008.1:0-20103 GCA_013400615.1 Syrrhaptes paradoxus | reverse complement strand
TTCCTCAGTATTAAATATCTCTTTGTTCTTTTCAGCTTTCCATCACCAGTGTTTCTTGGAATTGGACAGGTATGTTCATACATAAAGCATACTAAATTTACACGTTATTTTGTAAGTCAAATTAATGTCATCGTAGAGATATATTTTAGGGGGGGAAATCTCTGTTATACTGCACTGCTTGTCTTCTGGATTAGAAACATTATAAGAAGAGTGATTTGTTTTAGTGAGATCAGGGAAGTTTCAGGTCAAGTCAGAACTATTACCTGGGAAGAGTCATGCAAAGGACTGTAAATGCCATTTTTTCCCCTAGTAAAGTTAAGCAATTAAGACAACTGACCTTCAAAACTGCCCAGATTTGTTTTAGCAAGTGCATACGTCCTATGAGAGTCCTTGAGCATTTGTAGATTATATGCAGAGATACTACCCCTATTTGTAGACAAACTGTGTATTTCCTCATAAATTTCTCCCCACTTCCTCATCAGTTTTCCAGTAGGACTACCACACAATTTTGGTTCTTTGATGTCTTATTTGCCTGTGGGCAATTTGCAGTGCCACAGCAGAAATATGTTTTTTGTTGTTTTTGTTACTAGGCGTCATAGTCAAACCAAAGTTCAAATGTTTGTGTCATGGTCCATAAAGAAGAACATGTGTCTCTCAGGGGGATGGTGGGAAAGATGGAGCTTTGAAGCAGTGTTTTTTAGGCAAATAAATTTAAAGAGGATTTACTTTCTGCCAGGGTTACAAGTGAGAGTAGTGAGGAAGAGGTGAAAACAGGGTACTGCAAATCTGACATCTCTGCTGTTTGGTGCTGAAGAGAGTAAAATGCCTTGTGAAGTCTTTGCTGTATGAAAGGGGGAGAGAGAGTTTCACACATCCAGACTGCTCAGGGAACCACACATCATGTTTCAGTGGAAGCCAAGGGCTGGAAAATGTGCAATAATTCATGTTAAGGGCAATGATGAGGCTTTGTTTCCTTGCAGAACCTAAGACTCAATGGTGTTTCCATTTTTTGTTGAGTGATCCTTCCCAGATTTCCCTGAATACTTTGTAACGTGCATATAATATGTTATAATGCTTTAGTCTGCAGAACATGACTCCGCCTCATCCTCTAGGTAGTCCATTATCGTAGTTTTGTATAAGGAAAATTTAAGTTTTGTTTTCCTCCCTGTGTCCAGCATTAACTCTTACGATGTGTGATTGCTCAGATATTCTCCTTCATGCGTATCTTTATTCATGTTGTCAGTGCAACACCCCAGTGCAATGCAAAACCCCAGTCCCATACTACCAAGGAGGGATTCTGCAGACTAAACAATGCTCTGAGTGAAAATAGCATGATTATTGTGTTTTCTTTTCTCAGCTCCTTCTCAGCATGCATTGTTTCACAGGGGGCTGCTAATTTTCTCAAGCTAGTAAAGCATATGTCTATATTGTACTTTTAAATAAATGGCTGGCAAAATTGATAAGAATAAAGTTATTCCAGTTTATTAATTGTGTGCTTTGTTGGTCTTTGAAAGAAATACATAATACATAGCATTTGTGAAATGAGTATAAATATTTTGTCTTTGAAGCATTTCTTTCATTGATATATTACAATTGCTCTTACATGACTTCTTGTTTTTTCTCTTTGTTTAGATGGCAGCCACTATACTTATCTTGTATGTGTCAAAATTAAACAAGATTGTTCACTTCCCCGATTTTGACAAAAGTATACCTGTGAAGGTGAGGATTATTTAGATCCTGATATTATAAGAAAATATTACCTCTTATAGTGGCATTTTGTCTTAAGGAGACAAGATATAGAAGAAGTATGGAAAAAAAATTGCATTTGTTTGTGAAATGTGATTATTTGTATCTTTGTTTAATTTAATGTTGGATTTGATAATTATAATTTCACTGCAATGTTCTTGCTTTTTGTGTGCATAGGAATGTGGTGCCATTTTGTTATAAAGTACATGTGAAAGGGTGCTGTACCTTTATACAGCTGGATGAACTCTTTCAGATTTCTGAAGTATTTTTCTGGATGTATACATCTCCCTGTGGGATCAATGGGAGATCTGTGTTTAAGAAATAATTTTGATCACAGCATGAAGGGGGAAAGGCTGCTTGGAAATTTGAATGGGACATGTGCTAAAACAATAGAAAAAGAATACATGATAGACCAAAAACCAGAACAACAGTTGACTCCAAATGTAAGACTTATGTTCCATAGGAGGGCCTAAAATAATGCCCACTGGAAACACTGTTGGTAGGGCCTAGCTGCATTGTACAGACCTTGAGTGTGAATGGTCTAAAGAGGCAGGACAGAGAAGGTGTGAGAGGATCTTGTCTTTGGGAACTAGGATCTGTAAGGACAACAGCAATGGTAGTTGCATCCATGTGTAATGTTGCTGGAGCTTTACTTTGATGTATAAGCCTGTGTATTTGTGTTTTGTTGCAGGGTATTGATCAGTGTTTGCTCAGAGATATAGAGGGAGTTAGTTCCCAGCTCTGCTGCAGGGCTCAGATATCATAACTTTTCAGGCCAGCATCTTCATTGCAGAATCATGTCCTACGATCAGTATGAGGCTTACTATGAATGTCTTGAAGCCATTGGTGAATGCTGTTTGTTCTTAATTCATGTTGAAATCATTGGCATTTCTGCATGTAAAAATCATGTAGAAATATCTATAGCATCAGTTATGGAATGGACAATCTTTATTTTTTCCAAAATATGAAAGAAGGTTTCCCAGTGAATAGTTTTGAGTTCTGTGTGTAAACAACTTGTTGAGACCTCCAGAAGTTTCTTCTCTGCACCTCCCCCAGTCCCACTGCTGTCTGTCTCTGCTGTTGCCTTCACTTTAGATACAGTGTGAAGGCATTAAAAAATACAGCACCCATTTTCTTTGTCCTAATAATATTAATCCTTTGGAAGACTTCCTTGAATATGCTGGGAGCAGTCAGCACTGCAGCATCCAGGACTTGCATACTGCTTGTAGTGCTGGATTTGACTGGTCAGAGTGAATCAGCTGGATAGCTCATTGTTGATTCCTTTACTTTTTAAAGCGCTCTTTGACCGACTCTTTGTCCTTTTGACAACTTTTGCTTTCATTGACGCTGAGATTATAATTGCTTTTCACTCCTGGACTGGTGTATGTCCTCAGTGCTTTCAGCTAGAGTTTTAAAGTAGCAAAGTGCTTATTTTAGTGACTAACCTTTGGAGTTCTTGACCCTTTTTGAGTAAATGTTTCACTGATCTCTGATGTTGTGCTGGATGTTGTAATTTTGTCTTTACAATGGACGAATTTCTGAGGAAAGAGAATGTGACATCAGCTCTGTTTTCATCCTATGAATGAAATAAGTCAAATTTTTCTATATAAAAATCTGCAGAAGGGATAGTGGGTTACAAAATTTTTTGCACGCTTATGTTGACAGACTGAATATTTATCATTACTTACACTCCTGTTTACTTTATAGTCCTGTTTACTTTTACTTTCATTTAAAAGTTAACATTAGCTAACTATGGTTAGCTTTAACTGCACTTGTCTCCTCTCTCCTCTGTAAAAGAAATACAGCATTTTTTAACATAGATAAAATACAGCCCATCCTCTGTGCTTTCCCAGCGCACAATGCTTTGAGGGGGCATAGCCTCCAACAAACACAGTGTCTTCTGAAGTGTATATAGGCACAATAACAGCAGATATTGCATGTTAGGATAGAGGATCTGTTTTGTCTTTCTTCCATTTCAGCTCAGCTTGACTGATAGTGAATGGGACTAGATGTACAGGCGACCTTTATCCCCACTGATTACTTTCACTTTTCTGTAGTGGGAGGGTTAACAGCTTTGAGCTGCAGTGGAATTTTGTGTAGGGATTCCTGACTTCTTGTACATTTTCTTAAGGCTCTGAATATCTGTTAATGTTTCTCTGTGTTGTGTTAGGGCCCATATGTTTCTGTGTGAGTTAGTGTCATTATGCTGGAAGATGGAAGAGGTAAAGTTTAATTTACCTGTTAATATTTATCTTTCCTTTCTAGTATCTCACATAGCATAGTTTGTTGGGTAGATCTAAAATGGTGTATCTTCCAGACATACAGACCTGTGTGGATTACCTAGGGAAGCACAGCGTACTTAACAGTTTATTCACTCTTTTACTCCATGTGTTCTCTTACTTATTTAGCTGCTGCTATTAAGATTACTTTTATACCTAAAATTAAAATGTTAGAATGGATATCAATCTGAGAATAGTAGTAATTAAAACAAAACTGATTAACATTTACTCTAAATGGAGTCTGAGTCTCATTAGATGTAGGTCATGGCTCTTCTAGTGAAATCAATGAAGCTGTGGTCTTGAATGATCATACAAACGAGACCTGCAGATCAGTTTGCAGCAGTTACATTTTTTTCCTTAAAATACCCTCTTTCTTACTAAAAGTACATCTGATATTACAGTTATGAAATTCTGTCAAGTTTCTCAACAGTGCTTCAAAATGTAATAATCTGAGTTGTGCTTTTAATTTTATCACAGTTGTTTCCTCTGCCTCTGATTTATGTTGGAAACCACATAAGTGGATTGTCAAGTACCAGCAAACTCAGGTATAGTAAATGGGAGTTATAAGCAGACTATTTGGATTTTACCCTTTTCTTTTGTGGGGGTAAAAAATAAACACTAAAGAAAAGCATTGTATAGGGACTTAACTACATAGGATGTCAGTCTGTCTGTCTGTGTGTCTAAATCACTGATACTGTTATAAAATTCTTACCCAAACACTTGTTTACAAGTTGTATGTTCCTTTTAAGGGGGCTTTGCCAGGCCTGTACTGACAGAAAATCACAATACTCGTCTATGACAATGAAAGTGCTTTCACTTCCCCCTCACACCCAAGTGTCCAGCTTTTTCTGAGTGTCTTACACAGAGTGTTTGAAAGCTGTGAGAAAGATGTTTTTGAAGGAAGAAGAATAAGGGAAAGGTTTATACTGTGATGTTGGTTCAGGTTGTTTAGGACACACTAAGAGATGGAAAAACTACTGTGTAGTGGGGTAGTGGCAGCAGCCTAGCCCTGCTGAGCACCAAGAGCAGGTTGTAGGGAGACTGCTGAAGGGCTTGCTTGCTCCTCTATGCCTGTAAGCATATGTCCATGAAACTTGCTTCCATGCTAGTGCTAAAAAGGTGTAAGCTGTATAGAGGACCTGCTGTAATAGATTGAATGACCAAGTTTTCTGTGGAAGATGAGTGTAGAAGCATGATGGCTGCACCAGGACTGTAGGAAACAGCACTACCATTGGGATGGTTTCTTGTATGTTCTTACAGAATTCTCAGGATTTGGTAGTAAGCTAAACCAAAACAGAGAGTTTTGTGGATTTTCAGCATTTAATAACTTTGAGGCAGATGCTGGGAAAGCAGATGTATACTTTAAATTTTATTTACATTTACTTTTATTTCTAGAATTATTTTTCTCTAACTAGCAACATCAGGTACCTGATTCTGCAACTCTTTGTTGTATGCATTCAGAAGTTGTTCCACTGAAGTGACTGTTCGGGCAGACATAAGGACTTTGGCAGTACTAACCCTGGTAGCACTTCAGCCAATGTGAATACAGAAGTAGTTTCAATCCTATAAATGTCTGATTCGTGGGTTCTTCTCTTCCTTTTCCCTAACTGTAATTTAAAATAAGTTTTGTAGGTTATTTTAAATGTAAATGCACCATCTCCTCTTGGTATAGCTGACATACCCCTTCTAGGTTTACTATTCATAACTGATTTGTATAACAGAAAAGTAAGAATGACTGCAGTGTTTCTACCATTAACATTTTGTTACCTTGTGTTTTATTACATTAGGTGACATTTGTTTACATTATGGAATTTTCCACCTTGTTTGGGTCTGAAAGATGTAGATGATCCTATGCATAACTTCAAAATGTCTGCTGTAACCTGATTAAACTCTGTGTTAGGATTTATATCATTTATTAATATAGTTGCTAATAGTTATCTTAAACAATGGATCATTTGGTCCATAACACCATGCTGTCAGATTTTCTAAGTGTCAGATGAAAATGTTTTCTCAAATTAATGAAAAGGTTTCCAACTGCATCACGTTGTGTAGACCAACATTATGTTGTTGAAAAGTAGCTGTTTGTTTAGCAGGTGCAGCTGGTCCCACCTTTCATGTTTCTTGTACTTTCTTTTTTCTTATGGATTGAAAAGTACAGCCTGTTTACTAAGCATGTTTACTTTGTATTTTATTTCTGTAATATGTTTTCAGAGACAGGTTTATTGCATGTCCTTTTAAGTTTACAACAGAAATAAGTTTTACTTACCCTCCTCATGAATTCTACAGAAATAATTATTTCATAGGGGCTGTGCTAGGTAGAAAGTAGCTTTTATATTCTGTTTCACTGATGCAGAGGGACCTTTTAGAAGGTAGCCAGCTGCATTGTTTTACAAACTAGTAAATCTTGTTATTTTTCAACGATTTAGCTATCTAATCTGCCTCTAGTGTCAGACAGACTTTTTTTTAACATGTGCTAAGTGGCTGGGAATTCACTTTGGTTGCTTATTGCTGGACTAATGGCTTTATCCTCTGGTTAGTGAAATTAGATAAGAATTAGAACATAAAAATGCTGTTAATCTGATGCTGTGCTTGGATTTTTTTTTTTTTTTGACAGTTTGCCGATGTTTACAGTGCTCAGGAAGTTTACCATTCCACTTACTTTACTGCTGGAAATTATCATCCTTGGGTGATTCTTTTTTTTTTTTTTTTTCATTTAAGATACTTTTATTTTAGGTCATGTAAAATGGATTGCTTGTGGCATCTCATCAAAATGCTGAATTAGTGTTTTTTACTGACAGATAAACCAAAGCAAAGAAAGTGGGTTTACATAGCTTTTTTTTGAAGACATAGATACATGCACTTTAGTGAATACAGGAAAAAAATCAGCTTAATCTTATTTATAGAGCTCATTAACTTCACTGTTGCACAGGAATCAGGTAAGCAGAGCACAACTCAGACACTTTTAGCGCTTGCAGTTTGTGTCTCGTCTCAGAGGCCCCTAAACTGCAAACTGCTTCAGACAGACAGATCCTTGTGTCTCAAAACAGTGATGACAGTATGTCAGTCTGCTTATGTAGAGTAGCTTTCTGGGTCAACTCTGAAAACATAGCAGTTAAATGAAGCAAAATGGTATCTAACAGTGTGTTGTTAGATCAGAAAACTCCTTAATTATAGATGCATCAGTTATTTTTAATGAAAAATTAAGAAGCGTATGCTATTGCAGCTTGGGATCACTAGTTTCAGTTGTACTGACTTGGAAGAACAGGAATGTAAATGCGTCATACTTTGTCCTCATCATAGTTCTATCCAGATGGCTTGTGTGTGTTTGGATAAGGTGAGGTAACAAGGGGAAAAGCAGCTTGCCGAAACTGAACCCAGGCAGTGTGGGAGTGATGGTAAGGGGAAAAACTTTTCAAAAAGCCTCCAAGTAGACTGTCATCTCCTTTTGGCTGAAGCGCAGTTGATCAATGTGATTCATATTTAGGGATGCTCCAGGATTTTTTTCTAGTTGTTAGTTCTTACAGGGAAAGCAGAATTTGCTGTCTTTGGCTGGCCTGAGGACTCCTACAAGCAAGGAAAATGTGAGTCAGTGAGGTTCTCATCAGTTCTCAGCTGGACTACAACAATGTTGTGCATAAGCATCAGCAACATCCTAACTAAAGGGAAGTGTAAGAACAGAATGCTGTATTCTACAGACTGCTGCAGTGCATTGCCCCAGGGCTGAAAATGAAAGGACTCCAAAGAGTTTATGCTGGTTTACCTCAGGATTTGAAAAGCAGTCGAGGTTTGGGTTGTTGCTGTTCAGAGTTATGATCAAAGCCTAATATATCTAGAGACTGAATACAGCTTTGTTATTGGGACAGTCATCCACATCTGTGCTCCTTTGACACACGGAACTACAAGAGCATTGTAGACTTTGTTTTAATGGATCTTTTCTTACAGGTCAGGTCAGAGCTGGGGATAGACTATGAGAATGACTAGGGGAATGTGTCTAAGGCATATTGCAGTATGGTGCAAAATAAGTACTTAAGGCATTTGTAAATAAGGTAATAGAGGTATAAGAAGCAAAGTAGTTTTACGGCTTTTACCTACTCTGTGGCAGTGCTGATGTGGATGTAGTGAAGCATATCATAAGCTTACGTGCTTTCCCCTTTAAGAACAAGGTTTCAGTTTGAATTCAAAATAAGTACCTATTTGAAAAATAGCACAGATAGTGTACTGTACAGCCTCTTTACCAAGAAGGGTGAGATGAAAAACTGCAGGAGAAATGTGTAGTGATTTTCCTTTATTGGATTACTGGAAAACACTGAAAATATGTCAGTTAGGAGTACCAGTACACAGTAAATTGCAGTTTGTTCCAGCGCTGTTACTTTAAACCTTTAGTCTTTACTTTTGAATTTATCTAGTAGCAGAATGCACACAATACTTTTTCAATCTCTGTTCTCAGGGCCAAGGTCTGACAGTGTGGCACACGATCAATCACATTGCTTCTGTAAGGTTATCAAGACTGTGCCCTCCTGTTACATGTTCTGTAATTGCTAATTGGTTTGAAACTTCTCAAACAGACAGCCTTTTAATCTCCTCTTCAAATAATGAAAATGTGAACTGTCTAATTTTTGTCTACAGGAAACGATACCCATTGAGTATTGTAGTCAGCGTATTTGCCATCGTTCTTGGGGCTTTCATAGCAGCTGGGTAAGGTTTTAATTTGTTACACAAAATCATGTTACAAGAGGAGGATTTTTTCCTTGTTAGGTGCCAACTAAACCTAAGCTGAGATCAGTTACTCTGTATTAGGTTGATTTTGAAAATCTCTGCTGACATCATTGGGAGATGCAGGAATACAAAGGGAAAAATCTAACTCCAGTTGGAAGTATTTGGGTCCTTCTTTTCTTTCCCCAAAGGTTTTCCACATTTGCAGGATCAAAAATTAAGCAAGTTAACTGTGTGAGGAATGCTGCATTTATTTCATAGTGGCAGTGTATTTTAATAATCTTAGAAAAATATATTCTTGTTCTGGAAAGAGTGATCTTTGGTTGTCAAATACTGTTTTCAGTTAGATGATGTCTATTTTTTTGACTTCTGACATTTAAAAAATTTCAAATACTAGTTTAAGTTCACAAAGCACTCATATGCTAGTTTCCTCTGTTTCATTTCTGTTTGAACATTCCTTAACTGGAAATGTAAAGTTATTTTTTGTTTCTTAGTTTTGCTTTGTACAGAAGTAAATAATTGCCATGTGACGTGACTCGGATAGAGCCATATCCTATTAAATGAATTACCCTATATCCATGAGGTAAATAGTGAAAACAGAAAGAATGACAATATGGCTGGTCTGACTGCAAAAAACAAGTAGTCAGACTTTATTCCCTAACTACTTTTTGTGTTAAAAGAAATAGATAAGTATACTCAGTAATAATTGGACAGGTTGTAAGGACTGAGGCAGATCAAATTTTTTCACAGTATAAAAACTGAACATTTCCCACAACTTCTGCACTGAGTTTTGAGAACTCTCTGTTGAGGCATTTGTGGTGGTCCTGTGACTGAAGAAATATAAAGTACCCTGACTTATGAAGAAGGCTTAAAGCAAAATCTGTGACTTCCTGGAGTTCTCAGGATTTACATTTCCTCATTTATGATATTTCTTTAGGTACAAAAGTAGTGCAAAATACTGTTTTATTTACAATAAAATATTTATTTCCCAGGTCTGATCTGTCTTTCAATCTGGAGGGCTACACCTTTGTATTGCTAAATGATATCTTCACAGCAGCGAATGGAGTTTACACAAAGCAGAAAATCGATCCAAAGGTAAGTGTGGAGTGATTAGTTTGGATTTAACATTGTGACAATATGGTAACAGTGGGTTATTTATTATATGACTTTATGAACATACCGTTATGAACTAGTAAATAATTTAATTTGTTTTCATATTTCATTTGCTGTATGCATCCTTAATACAAAATAGCCTGGGAAAAACTTGTTACTAGTATCTCTGTCCAGGCTTGGATAAATAGTGTGTTTTGTTTTCTCCTAAGTCTTTTAGGCAGAGTTTGTAGTGGCTTTAAAATGTTGCTTTTGGCTAAAAAATAAATCCAGATTAAAAAAAAAAAAGTGAATTATTTCCCTGTAAACTTGATATATATATATCTAAGGAAGATTACTTTTTGACTAGAAACACACTTTAAATTATGCTTATGTAAAATAAACTTGTGGGTAGGAACGGAGACCTGTCCAATTTGAGTCAATAACCATAATACTGGTATCTTNTGCCCAGAGAGATTGTGGAGTCTCCTTCTCTGGAGACATTCAAAGCCCGCCTGGATGCGTTCCTGTGCGATCTGATCTAGGTGTTCCTGCTCCAGCAGGGGGATTGGACTAGATGATCTTTCGAGGTCCCTTCCAATCCCTAACATTCTGTGATTCTGTGATTCTGTGATCTTTTTTGTCTATCTAAAAGCAAGTCAACACCAAGTCCAGGTATGCCAAATTAGGGAATACCTCGACACATTATACTTTATGTAAAAATTGAGCAGGCTGCTCCTCAAATACAGTGCCATGAAAACATACCAAGCCATAGCAAAGAACAGTCTTGGAGATGGTGGATAGAGGTTTTGTCACTGACTTTTNGCCCGTTACCCCTTGTATATATCTTTTAATAATCTCAGGACTCATGTCAAATCCAGACTCTCTTTCTTTATGAGTAGCACTTAACAGCCTCTCAGTTTTCTGCAAAATGGGGTTCCATTTTAAACTAAGAAATCAGACAGAGAGATTTGATAAGTAGCATGGCTGAATCTGAAGAAAGGGAAGGCTGCCTTTTCATTCCCCTAATCTTCTGTCTTTGTGTCAAGCAAGTTAACCAACAGGGTATATGACATCCCTCAAGTAGCTTGAAGTTACTTTAGTTATGACTGATTACAGATGTTCCTTCTGGGATCAGGCTTTGTTAATTTTCCTGCTATGCTGGCCCCAGGGAGCCACCATGCCCTATGCTTTCGTGGTTGATTTGCAGGTGGAATGGGTAATCCATTGGCCAGGCGGAAAATTACACGGGGTCTAACACAAAGCAGTTGTGGACCAGTGCCTTGCCAAGTTTCTGACTAACTGGTGTTGTATAGAAGCTTCTCAAGGTATAGCAGAGCAGTAATATTCTGATGACCATACAAACAAAGTGACTGAAGTGGAAATTCATCTCAGTACTAAACACTGAATCAAATGATTGCAAGCTTGTATTTTAAACTGAAGTGTATTGTGTTTTGTCTCTTCATTGACGATAACATCAGAAGGATTGCCAGAGTAATATTTAGTATTTTGCTCCCAAATACCTTGGAATTCCAAACACCATGTTTCATTTTTCACAGGAGTTGGGAAAATATGGTGTCCTTTTCTATAATGCTTGTTTCATGGTGGTTCCAACAGTTATTATTAGCTTTTCTACTGGAGACTTTCAGCAGGTAAGGAGCAATATTGCATATCTCAGACTGAGAATGGTATTTTGTCCATTTTTTTTCAGCTGTGAGGTGGGTGGTTTTTTTTTGTTTGCTTTTAAAGAGGTAATCCTACCTCTATGTTAGTTACTAGTATTTGAAATACGTGACTTGGATTTTCCCTTCACAGTTAAGAACTTTTAATTATTCGCTCTAAGGAGAAGCTGAATGTGTGTAATAGCCCTTATATGAATCTTCGTTTAAGAACTAGTGTATGACTGGGGACTCTTGGCTAGAGCAATTATTCAGGAATCCAGCTTCACTGTGTGATTTGCCACATGCTCTAAAATGAGATTGCAACTACCAAAACCAGACAATTTCTAGTCATTCTCCCATTGTGATGCACAGAACAGGTTCCTGTTTAGTCTCAGTCTAATTTAGTATAGTAACCTACATTTTACATTCTCATAGAAAGACAGCATGACTCTCTGTAGCTAATCATAATACAGTATAATATCATAGGCGGCATGTCCTGGCTCGTATAGTATCAGACCAGGAGGTTTGTGTTGTTTTTCTGGCGCCTTCACAGACTTTCCAAGTTGCCTTTCTTATAGTAAAATGAGTCTAGAGGCTCATGTTCTTTTTTTGGAAATGTTTGAGATTTGCTGCTGAAAGTTGATACAGAGCTTGGGGGTGTCATAAATCATTTCAGTGCCTTTCGTTGTATGTTGTTGTGCCCTGGACTCATGTAATTTTGTCATTGTGTTCTTACAAGTCTGCTTTAAGTGGAAAAACTGTCATTGCCTGAAAAATTATGAATTTAGATCTGCTCTGAGTGTGAAAACTCTTATTGTGACATCAGTCCAACATGATCTTGTGCCAGTTAGGGGAATGCAGCTGATGGCCTTCTTGGCAGACTGAGTGGGGGCCAAGTTTCTACAGCTGTGAGGTTTTGACTGCTTTCCCAGCAGATAGGGCTGGAAGCATTTTGGGAGAACTGGACAGGGAAGTTGACCATGTTACTAGGCTTATTCCATAGGAAAAATACAGATTGCATTGTGCCCACATTTTGATTTGGCACAAAGAATTTAGTGCTCAGTTACCTGAAAAGAATAAATACATGAAATGCATGGCGCCTATTGTGCACATGCATTGGCTTGGTCACTTAATATTAAAAGTCCCATTAAATGATGTGGGTAACTATTGTCAAGATGACGCACAGAGGTTAAATCACAGAAAAAAAGGGGAAAATGGAAAAATACTAATGAAAAGTCAGCAAATCATTGTAGATAATGCCTGTATTTAGCAGATTTTTCATGCCGTAGAAGTTATATTGCTTTTACCCTCTTTTTGCTTTTGCTCTCACAGACCTTTTTGCTTTGATACATTACAGACAATGCACAGCATGTCTCTTTTGCCAGTCAAAATATAGTACCTTATCTATGTGAGAGGGAGATGGCTTCTGCTGCTGTAGCTAGTTCTGGAGCTGTAGCTACCATGTCTTCTAGAGACTGCAGTTTGTGAGTGTCCCTGTTATTCACTTCTCTTTCACCAGCTGACTGACTGGGAAGACAGGAAAGCAAGATGCAATGGAAGAGAAAGGAAGCCCTAGAATGTTTCTTTGTAATACTTTGCAGTTTGTTGTTGCACACCAGTAAAGTTCTAGCAGGGCAGAACTGCTCGAGATCCCGCTTGTCTATTACCTCACATGGAGGAGGCTCAGCTAGCTGCATCTCAGCGTGGACTAACAGACTTTTCCTGTTTCTCAGGGATGTTTTCAGCTTTTGCTGATTTTTGTGATGATACAGGTAGCTCTAAACTAACCAGATTTATGAGACATATCCTGGAGTTACTAGAGATGGAAAAGAATCTGTGACTTCCTTTTTAGTGACTTGTTGTTTGGCGCTGTGTGTTTGCTACATGTCACTAAGGAGCAGACTTCAAAGTGATGATTCAGACTTTTCATTGACCTTCATTGATGAGAGACCTTAGTAATGCTTATTCAATCTACTTTTGAGCTCAGAGATGCAGGCCTGGACCTTGAAAACTGTTAATAAATAAACCTAAGATATGAAATAGATTTCGAGATTATTTATTTTTTTTTCTCTCTGTCTTATATCAGCAGTGTTTATTTTATAATGTTCATCACAGTTTTGGTATCTGTATCAATAAATATAAACCCACAAATCCTCTGTATTGTATTTAAAGTCACTGCTTTCAGTGTGCAATTTTATATTTGCACTGCTATATATGTTACAAGAATGTGACTAGGTATCACGGCTGTTGTCATCCTCTTGTCTCTGAAGTTAAATACATCAAATGGTTTCCAGTAATAATATAAATGTTACATAATTATAATACTAATCAAATATATTTAGTGATTTTGCGCCTTTTCATATTAACTACATTTTATATGTGTTGACAGTTGATTATATAGCACATAATTCTCACTCTTTTTTTTTTAATAGGCAACACATTTCCAGCACTGGACAAATTTTTTATTTGTCTTTCAATTTATTCTTTCCTGCTTGTTGGGGTAAGGACACATGGCAATCAAGTAAGATGTTTTAATGTTTCAAATTTGCACATCTCAAATGTGAGACTCACTAGTAAGTTTTGTTAATATTCAAATAAAATATATTATCCCCCAGGCTTCTGTCTTGTCTTTTAATTATTTCTAATAGTGTAAATAACTGTTTCAGTACTATCTATGTTGTTGACCTCACAAATACAGTGGTTAACAACATGACATGTAGCTTTTTACTTTCTGTACTCAGTATCTCTCTGCTGGCCTTCTCTCCTGATTATCTCAGTTCTTTTAAATTGATAGAATGTAATTCCTTTAGTACAGGAACTGTTTCAGTGCATTTGTTCTTTGAAGTACCTGGAAATGTATAGGAAACTCAAAAGTAATGAGACAATGCTCTGTTCCTATTGGAAGTGCAGAGCCAAAGAAAGAATAGAAGGAGTTGGATCTTGTTCTGCTCTTTCACGCGACACCAACCAAGGGGTCAAACTAACTTCAAATACTGACATTTGAGAAGCATAGAGAATAGGGATGTCTCTGGTAGACCTCAAGCAGCACATTTTAGTGTGTATTTTGAGTACTCTGTATATGCACATCATTAACGTAAAATAGAGATCCACAGAATCTTTTTTTAGGCTTTGAAGCAGGTGGGATTGAAGATCCCAGCAAAATAGTGATCCAGAAAAAGTTTAACATTTCAAAGTGTTGCTAAACTTCCGTGTTCCCTAGGAGGAATTTATAAAAATTTCTCCTTTCCTTTATACAGGTTTCTCTTGATGTATTCTACTGTCCTATGCAGTCATTACAATTCTGCGCTCACAACAACAGTAGTTGGTGCCATCAAGGTGAGTTATGGAGCAGAAGAGGGAGAGATTGCTCGGATAGACAGGGAAGAGCATTGACTCAGCAGTGATCCTGATTATGCCTTGAGCTGGAAACTGGAAGTGAGGACCAGTACTGAGACACAGCTTATGCCAAACTAGGTCATGCTACAAAGTTATATTTTTTTCTTCCACTGAAGCTTGGGTATACTCTAGAAAGCAATGTTAGTATTGATTTATTTTTATTTTTTCTACAAGAAAAACTTGAACCACTTTAATTAAAAGGGGTTCATTTAACCACATTTCATCAGGTACTGTTACCTGCTTCTGTTCTTTATGAGGTTACTGTGAGTTAGGCAAGGTGGCCTGGTGCAAATCCATTGCAAACTAACGCAGTTTCACTTTGGGCTGAACTGATTTCCATTGCTGCTAATAAATAGGGCATTCATAGATACAGAATAATAGCTAAGCTGTAGTAAGGTGTGTATTGATTTATGGTTGAATGCTTCAGCCTCTGTGTGGGAACTTATATTCTAGCTGAATGGACTACTTAATTTTGGTTTTTATAAATTCTGGTCAATTTCATCAACATCAAAACTGAACTTGATATCCTTAACAGTCTGTTTTCTCTGACCCAGTTTAATTTAAAACCAATGCAACTTCCTTTATGTTGATAAGGCCAGCGTGCCTGAGCTGGTAACGTCACTGACTGCCCAGGCACCTTTGCAGGCCAGTTTGGAGAGAATTGTGGAGCTGTAAGCTGGAGGAGTTTTAGCAAAAGATAAAACTTGTGCAGCTGTGGGACAAACAACTGCCAGAATCCAAGCTAGCTTAAGCAGAGGAATAACAGTCCTCAGGGTGCTCCCTTGCATGGGTGACTAAGGAAAAGAGTACCTCCAGCACAGCAAAATCCACAAAAGAAAGATGGTACTACTCTTTCTACAGTTGTTTTTTTTTAAAAAAAACAAACAAACTGGCAGGATTAGTTAAGTAGTTTTCATTCTGTGGCCCTGAAAGCGTTCTTTCAAATTTTATGTGTCAGCATTGAACCATTAAGATAGAGCAACACTATTTCTATTTTCTGAGCAATAATAGTCTTTGAGATATTTTGAACAGCTTTGAAGTTGGGAAGGAGTTTATAATACAGTAGTCTCCAGTAGAAACTTGTAGAAATTTTGTCATTGTCCAAGCTGGCTGCTAAAACATTTGAAGTCAACAAAGTGTTGGTAAAATGATCACACAGCTCTATAGCTGTCCTTCTGTCTATAGAGGACAATTTTCCCAAAACTGATGGGGGTGGGGTGAGAGGTAGAATCTTTAACTTTAAACTGTGCCTGCCTTGAACTTGAGCCAAGTGCTTTCAGTGCACATATATTTGGCAAAGTAAAGAGGTAACCCTTTAAAAGCAATAATAAAGAGCCTTTATTGTAACTTTAAAGCATACTTTTTATGCTTGAGAGCCCAAAACCTGCTTTTAAGAAATGGGATTTGAAAGAAGCCTTCCAAAGTTTAAAAAGAAGTACATTTTCAGAAGGTAACCATAGCTCCATTTTGCCTAATATCAAGTAGCTCATTTTCCTTTTGTGTTTTCTTTCTTTTTTTTTTTTTTCCAGAGAATCACTCTCAATGCCTTGTGTGCATTTAAAAAACATACTTATTTTATTATTTTATTCTGTTACATTACCCATAAGGCTGACATCCCATGAAACTAATTTAAATGCTGATTTTAGAGTGGTCAGCAACACAGTGTGGCTATTGCCTTAGAAAAGTAAATTAATATATATAATTTATATTGGAGATGAAAACTCACTTCAATAAACACGTCTTTTGTTTCCTTTCAGAATATATCCATCGCTTACATTGGAATGTTGGTTGGTGGAGATTATATATTCTCTGTGTTAAACTTTATAGGGCTAAATATTTGGTGAGTGGAACTTGAATAGCCTTTATTTGTTAAGGCTGCAAATTTCTCAGGTATAGTTTTGTGTTTTGTTTGATTTGGCTGACTTCGGTGATGCAGTTTTGAAACTACTGGCCTGAGGAGGCACTGCCTCGGGATGTAAAGTTCATTGCAATTAGTTATGTCTTTTCATGACTGTTTTCAGATATTGAATCTTACTCTGATAGGATCTTAACTGTGGAAACATGCCTGCAGTTTTGCTATGTGGGATTGAGTTAATTCTTTTTTTTATGAACAATAGTTCTGAGCTGTGAGGCTTCCAAGTAAAAGCCAAGTGGTGTGGGAAGCGAGGATGCTGACTGAATGAGTTGTGCCCATTGAATATGAGTTATGGCTTCTGAGTTGTTACTTTTTTGTGCTTGGGTGAACTGTTAAATCTGTTTGTATGAATCTGTTGGAGCAAATGATAATTAATATTTGTCTACTCAGGGCTGGTTTCTCAAATGGCTTATGTAGCTTTGAGGCACTCCTAATTTATGATAGGTGGCATTCTTTAGTCCTTTGGAAGGAAATGTACATAACTATAAAATGGTAGATGCAACATCAGGTATTTCTGACACCTCTCTTCATTATTTTTTCTTTAGTATGGCAGGAGGACTGAGATACTCCTTTTTAACCTTAAGAGGAAACAGCAAGCCTACACAACCTGGGGATGAAGAGAATGCACTTCCTGAGTCAAAGAGTTAGCCAAAATGCCTGACTTGAAGGAGACTGAAGATACAAGTTTGTTTAGCATTGCTGAGAACTTAAATAAGTATATGCTGGAAAATATTTGGAAGAAGAAAAAAAATCTACCTCAGTTGCCACAGGAGTGCACACAATTGGTTCGGAAATATTCTTGCACGACATGTTTTTTACATGTGGACAAGTTTAATTTTAGCTTTTTTTTACACCATGAGCTAATTTGGAGGAAGGAATGCCATGAGCAAATAAGTTGTAAATTTCATTATTTACCTGTACTTTGGTGCTATTTGTACTCAACAAGATCTTTGATTTCTGTTTCAATGTCTGCCAGTACTCTCTGAGGCAAAACTCTCTGTAAAGATCGTGAGGCTTGATTCACCATTGCCTTATGCCATATGCAATCTTTGATGTCAGTGAAGACATGAAAGATGATAGTGACTCAGAATGATTTCACATATGTATTGCTCTTGTGTAAGTGACTGTGGAATGTATGGGGCAAAGAGGGGGTGTGCCCCAAGATTGTTCCCTGTGAAAGTGTCAAGTCAAGAATTTGGGATGTAGCCTAGTTTGTTTGGTATGCACTGTGTAGACATTCAGTCTTTTCCTCATCCTTTATAATATCATGGTGTTCTGCTGCTGTCACTGCTGTTATAAGTGACCCTTCGTAACTTTGCTGCAGGATCAAGGAGTGAAGGAAGTTGAGAGAGCATTTTTTTTAAGATCTAAATGCATTTTTGTGTGTGTGTGCGTGTGTGTGAGCCAGTACCAAACAGGTAATTGGGAAAGATAAAAGGTAAATCTGTTTTTGTTTAGGTACATTCGTCTTGTTATATCACAGTCCCTCCTCTGATGTTTTGTCTATGATTACCTTTTAATGCTGCAGAGAAGTGATGCTACTATGTGCGAACTACGAGAGGGGAAACTGATTAATATACGGGAGACTAATGTGTTTAAGCGAGGAGAAAGGATGAGTGTCCTGTTGTGTCTAGTATAGGTACTGAAAGGTTGTCTGGTACTAGTTTATGCTTAAAGTTCAGAGCAAGGAATCACAAGCCCAGGGGGTTGCTATAGTGGGCAAGACTGGTCCAGTGGTTAAAAAAGAAAAGGACCGGAGTGTGGTGGTGGTCTGGGTCATCATCTGGGAGAATAATGGCACCACTCTGTATCTTCATCTCCTGCTGTGATAGTGCTTACCTGTTTCTCTGAGGGCATCATGTTAATCTTTGAAAACACCATAGAAGCATTGCAGCACTGGGAGACAGTAAAGTAATTAATCTTGTTGAAAGTTTGCAATTCCCTGGAAGCATAAGCCAAATTTTTTTAAAATAATCAAATCAAAAGAAGATTTTGGAAGACCTTGACCTGGAACCAGGGTGATCTAATGGCTTGTTTGATCGCCGCTTGAATTCAAATACAGCTAAATCTGAAAAGCATTAATCTGTGTGTGACACATGAATGACTAGACTGGATTAGATCTGAAAAACATGTGAGTAGCTCACACCAGAAGCTTCAGGGAATCACTGGGCTGCCCACTGTCTGCGTGGATTTGGATGGCAAGAGGAGCAGTGACTGCAGATATCAGAAGTAGAATTTAAGGGTACAGTCAAAGTGGAAACAGAAGTCTATGCTATCCAGTTTCTCGCAGTTGGCTAAGAGATGTGACTTTCATTTTCTACCTATTGAAGAACTGGGGAGGGAAGGGGTTGCTGCAGATATTTTAGAGTGATCTTCTGTTTTTAAACATTTTCTTTATACTTAAAAAGCCTTCAGTATTTCTGAGTGTATTCTTTTTGTAGGACTCCTCTTTCTCCTGATCATCTCTACCTCCAGAATCTAAATTAGTGAACCTCAACTTTCTACAGTACAAGGCATTGGAAGGCTTTCATTGATTATGAGAAGATTATAAGAGCCATTTGATTGCAGTACTGATGGACACATAATAGCATCTGCTAAATTACATGCAGTTCCCACAAAGGAACAGCTACTGTATGCATTTAATTCATTAATATTTTGCTCTACCTTTTATAAATAAAGACATAAAGATTACAGTTTTAACAAGTTTTTCATTTTTTGTGTGGATGGACACATGAAATACTTTCAAGCACACATGGATAGCACAAATATCTGTTTTCTGTATGATCAACTGCTATACTGTACTTGAAGAAATTATATTAGTTCATTCTGTACCATAGTGGAAGTGATTTTATTTAATTCATTTTTCATATCATGTTTTTGAAGTCCTTCAGATTTCTCACCTAAATACAGGCGTGATTCTCACATTCTTTAAGATAGTATTGCTCAGAATAATTCAAAAGATAAATTTAGGAATAATGAAAAATAGGTATTATCTAGAAGAACTTGCAAGTGCTTGTATCCTTTCAGAGAGGAACTCGGCTTCTGTCACCTATTATTTTCCTTTGTATCTGCAGAGGTAGTGTTGTTTAGCAAATTTGCTGGTTGAAACTCCAGGAATATGGGCTAGCCAGGCGCAACTATTATGTTAGAATTTAAGCAATTGTGAAAATTGTTATTTCGTTCAGAACCTCAGTAATTGTGTCTCTCAATAAGGTAATAATATAAAAGTGATTTCTCTTAGGACTATCTGTAGATATTCCTAACCTTACTTTTCTACATATTCTCCCTGAAATGCCTGTACACA
>VZTO01017007.1:0-15495 GCA_013400615.1 Syrrhaptes paradoxus | reverse complement strand
TTCACTGATCTAAATCAATGGTTCCGCCATGGGTGGAGCAAGTGGAAGGTAGATGGGAAGAATCACTCAGTCTCAGGAAGAGTAGAGCACTGTTTTTCTAGGCATCACAGACATCTTCCTAAAATTGAGTAGGGATCACCAGTGTCATAATACCATGATGGCTACTGTACAGTGGAGGTGATGGTAAAAATGAGGAAAAATGTGTGCAACCTAAGTCCTATTGACTCAAGCTCCTGAGTCAGTTCTGACTGACACTGGACTTTTGAAAATTTTAGTGATTTTCCTAAGATATAAATTGGGAGTATTCTTAAAGCTAAGACTTTAATCTAATTACAGAATCCAAGATTTTTAAAAGGTCTTAAGAATAAATCTAAATTAAATATTATGTAATTTATTGTGTTTATTTTAGTAGTCATTGGAGCTACTAACATTCTAGGTTTTCTTAGAAATATGGAATTCTTCAGGCTTCATGGATGGCTATACATATTAGGAACAGAGTCACAGAGTATTATTTACTGCTACTGGAAAATTCTGTGAAAACAGAGTGATGGTTCCCAACACAGTTTTTCATACATGGTTCTTACAGTGAAGAAATTTAAGCCTCATGTATGGTACCCAGCTGAAAAAATGTACCTGTCATACCTGTACCTGGGAAGGCTATTGTATTGAAGGTGGCAAGAAATCTGCTTATTTTGCTAAATCTTCATGGGAAATTGGATGGTACATGCAGGTCAAGTTAGCAAGACCATTGTTAAACAAAGGACTGGCAGTTACCCGAGCTGTACTGTAAGACCTTACTTGCCATGCGTAATTAAAGACATGGCAGTCTATTACTGTGAAAGCACTTGGAAGCAAACTGATTGACTAATACTCGAACTTTCAGACANCAATCTGAGCGAGCTGGATACTTTTCAAGCACTTGGCATTTGCTCCCTATATTGTACGGAGAAAGTGGCTTAATAGGCAGGGACCTCACACTCAGATGTGGATAATACTTTTCTACCCCAAACCGTAAGCTAATATAGAGTTCAAAGAGAATAATCAATCAGAAAATGGAAAGCATTCTGTGGATAAATTTCTGTTTGCAGATGTTCTCTTTTCACTTTATACTGTGCTGTAGGGATCTGGACTGTCTCAAATATTTTGCAACACAACTATGGAGAGTATGTGGATTTGCTTGTGAGGGAGATTTTCAGTTTCGCTTCAAGAATTAATAAAAGTGGCTCTTAGGTTTAATATTAGAGATATCCAGAGAAGAACATACCTAATCAATCTATAAATCTGTGTGTTTTTAAAAAGAAGACAAAACCCGATCCACCTGCTAAACTTTTCATTACAAACACTAGCAATCCTATAAATCATATTTGGGTAGTACCTGGCACTCTAATGTCTCTGCAGAATATACTCCATGCCCCACTTGCTGGGTGAGAGGTCAGGAATGTGATTTTAATAACGAATGTGTAAGTGAGAAGGTTCCAGATGTAGAGGTGGCAGCGGGATTGCAGTGCTGATGGGGAGAGCAGGGCAGTTCTTTTCCTCACTGGCGAGTGCTTATTGCTCCATGTAAAAGGAATCAGAGAAAATAGCAAAAGTTTTTGTGGGTGTAACATACTGTAAATGTAGAGCCTTAGAGGAAACTTTTCCATTGAAATAAAGTGGAGTTAGAATAACACATTAAAACTGAATGTTGCTCAAAATACCCGCATGCATAGTGACTACCCACATTATTTTCCTGGCTGAAGTTGTCCAAGTCATCTTTTCACTTCATGTCTCTGCTATGCTGTGCAGAAGGACCAAGAAATTAATTGATCACCCTATTTACTCTGTGTGACTGATGTCCTGTAATGGATTTAGCTAACAGGAACCAAATCTCATACTGTCAAATAAGATTAGCAGCCAAGCTGGCAGATTTGAGCTCTGTCTGAATGCCGAGTGGATAGGGGTCAGTGGGTTTCTTTTGGTATCTTGAGCAGGTTGGTGGTGTTGGATTTCATATGCCACAATGGTCTTTGAGGTTAGTCTGTGCTCTCCAGTAACCTTTTTCTTCTCATCAAATTTATATTCAGATAGCTCTGATTCCTTCTCCCGTTTCTTTTGTCTTGTGAACTCTGTTTTTCGTTTGTGTAAGAGAAATGCAGAAGGAAAAGCAAAAGATCCTCAACATCCCAGAGCATGTTTCTAGATTCATTGAGTCCATGGAAGCTCTGTTTATGTGTCCCACAATACCCTGTACTGTGTCATTTGTTCCATTTTATTCTTAAGATAAAACTGCATCCTGCTGAAAACATGTTACATTTAAACTGTTATGTTGCTATTTAAGCCAAAATATTCTTAGCCATCCTAAGGTAACCTTCTTTCCGTGTTTTGATCTGGAGTGGCCGCAAAGACCTCTCTGCTTTCATTACCTTCAGGCTTCGTTACCTTCATTACCTTCAGATTATTAGCTCTGAATAAAGCCTAGAATATAAAGTGACTGTTTGGTACTAGGAGTCAATGTTTAAATCTCTGAACATTAGTAATGTTTCAAATAAAGGGGTCAGTTTTCCTACATATGAGAGAACTTCTCAACAACACATTGTGTTGGCTTCTACTCTGAGGAAAAAATTCCAGACTTGTATCTTACAAAACTGAGTTATCTCAGAAGTATGGTTTGAGATTTTCCAAGAAGGATCATTAGTCTCATATAATTTGTGAATAAAACATTTGATTATTTTTATTGTTTAGTATCCTATCACTTGTGATAACTGTTTTATCACAAGCTTCTGTATGTTAAAGTCTTAAAGTAAGGAATGTTAGTTTTCTGAATCTATTTGTAATTGGACAGCACACCCTTCCGGAATTGTAGTTTAACTTTTCTAAAATGTCTCTCAGTGCTAAACAAACCCTGTTTCTGCATGTCTGAATCTAGGTGGATGCATTACGATTACGCCTGGAAGAGAAAGAGACTATGCTAAATAAGAAGACAAAGCAGATTCAGGAGATGGCAGAGGAAAAGGGGACTCAAGCAGGAGAGATCCATGACCTCAAGGACATGTTAGAGGTGAAGGAACGCAAAGTTAATGTTCTTCAGAAGAAGGTAAGATTGTGGAGGTCTAAGTCAGATACAGGTCTCTGATGCATCTCGATTTCTGAGTCTGTCAAAAAGTCTAAACTAGAATTTACGTTTTGGAGATCAGTGATTGAGTCCATTCATGTAATGGGAAGACGGTGAATGATGAATTTCAGTTTGAAGTTTTGAAGAAAAAAATAGAAATAATTCAGAGCAGAGGTTGTTGCCTTTCAGTGGTTGCATGTGATGCTTCTGCATCCACTTCACTACTAACAATGACTGAAGTAGTTGTAGGAAGGCACATCATCTGAAAAATCAATCCTTTCACACCTACCACCTTAACAAAGCCACACAGATTTGAAGCATAGGGCACTGGGTGACTGTGATTTCAGCATGTGACTAAATGAATGAGGGGTTATATCAGGAGAAGCAATTAGGATGACTCCTCTGTAACTTACTGAGAAAAGTTCAGTAAGAACTTTGTATAACTTTCATTAGAAATGCTGTTAAATCGTACTTAATATTTCTTGGGAACTACTAGGATAGGATACTCAGGGTTTAGACTATCCTGCATATCTTTCTGGATAAGAAAATGTAGACTTTGTCAGTGAAATCGGGGAGTTTGCCCAAATGGCTTTGAGTCCTAGGGCAATGAGTGTCATTAAGTTTGCAAATTGCACACAGTATTTTGCAAACAGCTGCTACACATAGTAGAATGAGAGAAATGCATGTATCACAATAAATTTTAATTTACAGAATACTTTTTCATGTGTATTTTTAGAGAAACTGCTCTTAGAGCTTGTATTCAATGTATTAGACTGTGAAGGTGGGTTTTTTTCTAGACCTTCAAACAATTCTTATTATTTTAATAGTTCAGAATATTGGTTAATTTCTGACGCCTGGCCGATGCCTTTTCTTCTGGTATATAGCTATGAATCATGAGGGTTTAGGTCATGTTCAGTTCTGTTATGGCAAACATCATGCATGAATGGAAGTTCAGGCATGAAGTCTAGCCATAAATAAGTTATTAATAATTCTAGAACAGAGCCGTAATTCCCAGTCTTCATGGTCTCATTTTTTGACCGTTTATCTCTTTAGAAACACAGATTTCTAATTTTTGTGCTCTGCTTTCTCTTTGTTTTTAAAATTGGTCATACATACTCCAAACATTGATTGAAATCCCAGCTGAATGTTTAGCTGAGAGGTGGGTAATCTGACATTTGTGTAAATGTTAAATGTTACTCAGGTTATTTTACTTCCATTGACTCTTCCACTGCTTTTTAACATGTTTTCTTATTTCCTCTACTTAACTCTTTAGAATGATCTTTCATTAGTTCATTTATAGGCAGTGCTAAATCTTCTTTTTATACTCATTTTTTATACTTTATTTTTGAGACCCCTGTAGTCCATATTAAAACTTTCATCTTGTCTCGTCATGTGGCTAGCCTGTTTTTTGAGGTTGGTTTGCTGCTGCTGTTAAGTAAAAGTGTCTGGTCTCTTCAGATTGGAACGTAAGGGCCCAGGCTTTTAGATACGAAGGTTTTGAGGTCTCGTTCTAGCCAGCTCAAGAGAGGATAACGCTACCATAATAAACTGCGGTTGGAGTTGGTTTGTAAACCTGTCTCTGAGCGTCTTAAACAAAGAAACATACAATGTATCTATAGAAAAATATATCTTTCCTGGGGCTAACTAGAATCACATGCAGAAATTTGAATTTGCTTCAGCCATTTGTTGGAGCCATTTCCTTTAACATGAACAGTTAAGCTGTGAGGTTTTTAAATACAAAGGTGATTTTTTCAGTTTTCTATGACTAGCGAACCTTGAATATTTTTATGGAGAATCCACCTGACAATACTTTTATCTGAGGTTTGTGGTGCAATATGGATATTTTTTTTTAATAGCCTGGGGTAAATTAGCACAAATACAGTCCTTTAATGTTTTAGGATTGATGTCATTAACTGATTTTTTTTAATTGGTTCTCCAGACCTGGAATCTAAGATTAGGTTTGGGATTTTCTATAGATTGGGCTTTGCATTTTCTTGTTCTCTTTAGCATTTTTCCACAGAAAGGCAGAGCTTGCAAAAATACTGAAGGAAGGGCAGCTTTGATTTTCTCTGTATACTATGGAAGTCATGAAAACTTGCATAAAACCTGTTTCACGTGCTAGAGAAAATTATGAAGTCTCATTTTTATCTGATATATATATATGTCTTTTCTTTTTTGACTGTACAGATAGCCTATAGCTCCTTTTATGTACTTTTTTTTCTCTTAAAGCTTGTAAACTGTGATTTACTTTTTCTTTTTTGCATTTCTAGAGTGCACCTTCTTATTAAAGTGTACAGCCTGTTTTCTGTTTTACCCAGATGCTGTCTTTCAGACCTTCCAGGACAGTTAGAATTTTATTGTCACTAAAAAAAAAAAAATGTGCAGCCTTTAAATTTTTGCCTCCATGCACAATAAGTCTTTTTATTCCTCCATCTGATTATAAACTGGTATGTTCAGACATGTTTTAATCTGTATATTGTAAATGAAGATCCGGATGGTACAGTATAAAGCATCTTCAGAGGTCATAGATAGTAGCATAGTTATTTTACTGGCTTAGTTATCTGAAATTAGATGTTTGTTTTATGTTTATCAAAATGAATTAGGTGGTACTTAGCCATTTTAGTTGAATACAATGAAAGACTATGAAAGACGTGATATGAAAAAAGCTTTTCCTCTTGTGGAGCGTTAAGAAATATTTTTCTATGGATATTTGGAAGAAGCAGCAGCAGCATAGAGAGCTTGGAGTTATGAGGAAGTATGGGGTACAGGTGTTGCCGTGTTGAAGGAATTTAACCAATTTAAGAATTGGATTAGTAGATACTTTTCAATCAGTTTTTACCAAGTACTCTTCCTTCAGCACATATTCAGATTTGAGGATATTTTTGAAGTGGGTACACTAATGAACTAGATTTTGAACAATATTTTTTTAATAGTAGGTAAAAATAAAATTTGTAACAAAAGCTAAAATCATAAAGAAGTTGAAAAGAAAAGAAAATAATTTATTGAAAAATCATTAACTTGCATACCTTACCCATTTAGGAAAAGTTGTTTACTTTTTGAAATTTGGAGAGATCGCCCCTACTAGTAATATAAACATAGCCAAATGATACATGGTTATGCTGGGCATTTGTATTTCTATTCATATTTTTTTATTTTCATAGAATCATAGAATGGTTTAGGTTGTAAGGGACCTTAAAGATCATCAAGTTCCAACCCCCCTACCACAGGCAGGGATACCTTCTGCTAGCCCAGGTTGCTCAAAGCCTCATACAGCCTGGCCTTGAACACCTCCAGGGATGGGACATCCACAACTTCCCTGGGCAACCTGTTCCTCAGGTGCCTCGCCACCCTCACAGGAAAAAAATTTCATCCTAATATCTAGTCTAAATCTACCCTCTTTAAGCTTAAAACCATTACCCCTTGTCCTATCCCTCTACTCCCTGATGAAGAGTGTCTCCCCATCTCTCCTATACGCTCCCTTCAGGTACTGGAAGGCTACTATAAGGTCCTCCCGGAGCCTTCTCCTCTCCAGTCTGAACATCCCCAACTCTCTCAGCCTGTCCTCATAGGGGAGGTGCTCCCGCCCTCTGACCATCTTTGTGGCTCTCCTCTGGACTCGCTTCACCAGGTCCGTGTCTTTCCTGTGCTGAGGACCCCAGAGCTGGTCACAGTACTCCAGGTGGAGTCTCACAAGAGAATTTTCTGTAGCAGTTTTAGATGTGTAATCGCCTATTCTGATTCCACACAAACTGACAGGAGATTGTTTGATGTGGCGCCCAAAACTGTGTTATACTAAATTTCTGCAGTTTCTGTTGTTGAAACAAAAATGATTGGATATCTGTTAGGATTAATTGATTCAGGCTACTGTGTATTTTGTTTTATGACTATTAATATAATTGTTTCATTGATTAAAAGTGGTGAACTAGAAAGTATACTTTCTGGTCAGTCTAAAATCCAGATGAAGAAAGTATTGAAAGTTTACTGGCTGATTAGAGATCAAGTAAGACAGAGAAGATGATTAAGACTCACAGAATCACAGAATGTTAGGGATTGGAAGGGACCTCGAAAGATCATCTAGTCCAATCCCCCTGCAGGAGCNGTGGCTCTGCGCTGGACTCTCTCCAGCAGTTCCCTGTCCCTCTTGAACTGAGGGGCCCAGAACTGGACACAATATTCCAGATGAGGTCTCACCAGGGCAGAGTAGAGGGGGAGGAGAACCTCTCTTGACCTACTGACCACCCCCCTTCTGATACACCCCAGGATGCCATTGGCCTTCTTGGCCACAAGGGCACAGTGCAACAAAGATCTGAAAAATTAACATGACAATTGACATCACTACTAATACCCCCTAGGCACCAAAACACATTTTCCAGGTTGCTGAGGAAACCACATGCTTCACATTTTAAATTCTGGATTCTTTCCTGTTGTAAGCTCCTAAAGTGATGCTGCTTGATAGCACCTTTATTTGAGAGAACAGAAATAGGGAAACCCTAGAAATTTGTAGAGTACAGAAACGAATTTCAGCTTTCTATCTGAAAATTTGATGCAAAAACTTACTTTTATAGAGCTTTGGGATTTTTTTTCTCATTTCTGCCTCCGTGTTGGTCTTTTCTGCTCCCTCCTTTCCATTCGTGGGTATCTCAGTGCTGCGATGAGTTAAGCCTTTCCCTTTCTTCATGTCTTTTCTCATCACCCTTTTTTTCTGTAATGAGACTGTGATATGTAGCACTGTACTGTGTATCTAAGCAGGAATGTGTCGGTAGTTATGGTACCCTTACTCTGTGTAGAACCAAAATCAAAGTTTAAAGCAAGTCAGGAAAATAGCATCAGTATTCCTGAATGTATGAGATCAAGTCGTCATAGAATGAAAAGTGTTTTTCACAATAAAAAACAATGAAACACAGTACTTGGTTTATCCAGGTAGAGAAGTTTAATTCGTACTATATTAAGTTTTTAACTTGGCACTTCTTAAATGTTATATAACCTTGTGAAGCTTGAGCTGTTCTAAAAGCAATGTCACAACTTCTTAGTTTTATTCTGCTTCTTACAAAACAGGATAGCTGATTTAAGTTCACATTTGCTGGTTCCATTTTTTTTCCCTTGTTTTATCAGCCTTCCACAATGACATAGTTTTGTTTTCCCTTATTTTGAACATTTGGGAAACTTCAATATGAAAGTACTCCAAATTATAGTATTTGTATTTTTTCTGTAATGGAGCTTCCTGAATGAAATCTGTGCATATTTATTGTCGAAGCCTTTTCTGAGACTTGGAACAGGAGTGAGCATATGTCCCCAAAATAGTTGTTTATTAAATCCAGTTGTATTTGATAGGTCTTAGGAGTAAAGCTTTAGAAAGCATAGTCACAGAGATTGCTTCATAATGTCAGGACACAGCTGAAAGGAGAATTAGTGTGATGTTATTCTGCATGATTAGGCCAGGATTTCAACAAAATGGATGCTATCCGTGATTAGATTCTGAAATAAACTACCAGATAATTTCAATTATGGTTCTCAGTATAAATGACATTTTAACATATATGAAATAAATGAGTAATATATAAACTTAATGTTTCATTGAAGAGGAGCAGAGTCTAAATGAAATTGTTTTGCTGTTTATGATAGCAATGTTCTGTTTTGAATTACTTGGGTGGGTAAAAGTATTGCACTCAAGATAGAACCAAAAATTGTTTTAACAAAGAAGCCAGGTTGATAAAATAAAGCATTTTGTTGTTATGCAGCTTAGGAATCACAATGAATTTATTTTTGTGATTTCTACTTAAAATTAACCCTTCATTGTCAAATAAAGGTACAACCTTATGTTATGAAACATAAATGCAGTTATTTCTGTTACAACCCAGGGGATGAAAAAAGTTATCATTGCAAAGTGTAAATCTTTGATTAAAAACAAATATTCTGAAGGAGGAAAAAGGTTATTTTCCAATGTGGGGGGAAGGAAGAGATTGACCAGTTCACAAACCCACTTCATTTATTCTAATTCAGAAGTCACTGGTACAATAGAAATTGTTTTCCCGTTGTTCAATTTACACATACCCTAGGGCTGATAATGGTTCTACAGAAGGTTTTCGTGGTTGGAGCATGATACAATGGATCTACTAGTAACTTCTAACTAGAGGAATTTGGGAATCTAGTGGCCTTGATGGGTATTAGACTAGATGAGAATCATTTAAATCCTCAGGCTGTTATTCATTTACATCTCCTTGAGCTTTTCAGTGAGATTTATATTTACAAAAAGTAGAATGCTTCCTTGCCTTTGGAACAGAGTGCCAGACAAAACTTCTCTTGCCTCTGCTCCAGTGCTTCAGGGCTGGAAGGCAAAATAATTCCACGCCACTAGGAATAAATCACCTAGGTTGAAACATGATAGTCCCTGACAACCAGTAATGTTGGAAAAAAAGATTTCAGTAAATCATGACTGATGAGGAAATTGGTACACTGAGCAGATTATTCCCATGTTATGTATGTATGTGTACCCTTACAGAAAGCTTAGTGTTGCTAACTTATCCATAGATTGCTGTCTTTACCCTGCAAAATAAGTATATATGGCAAGAATAAATATTGTTAATTACCTAATAATAATATGTATTTTTAATTTTTCCTTTTCAGAAATTTTGTACAGTAATATATATTCCTTAGGTCTGTAGAACATTTCAGAGGAAATTTATCTTCAAAATGTTTGAAGACTGAACAGTGCGGGTTGAATCCTTGTCCCTTTATGTTTTCCAGAGGACTTGGAGGTTCCATTGCAATTTATTTCATGTTTTGCTGGGGAGAAAAGAAAGACCCTCTTTTGGTTCTCTGTTTTATTTCTGTCCATTATTTAAGAATTTTCTCAGAATTACTTTTTTGTGGGGGTGGGTAGGAAAAAAAGATAGTAAAACAAATATGACGTATATTGTGTATTCTTTGTGAGAAGAATTCTCAAACTACTCACAAGGACACAATAGCAAAATTATTAATTTAATGGGTAAAGTGTAGACTATTCTTTGCTCTTTTTTTCAGAATATATCATTTTGGAGAACCTATAGTTTAGCTATTGCGTGTTACAGTAGTGCAGGTTTGGGAGAAAAATGGGATAAAGACAATTATTTTATTGACTGTGATTTCATAAAGGAAATTTTGCATCTATTATTTTACAAATGTTTCAATGTGGATACAACAATTGATCCAGTTCTAGCTTTCTGTAGTTTTAAGGACATGTCCCTGTTCAGGACCATCAGTTATCTGACCCTGCAAAAGGCACAGTTGTAGGTAGAGTGGGTTTTTTAGGTAGTGCCTAGCTATTAGTGGGAACCTGCTGTTCCCTGGATGATAATAAAAAACATAATTCATTACTCCAGACTGAAAAGTATGCATTGTAGATTGAAAGAATAGACAGGTTCACATTTTCTACACATCACATTTATTTTTTTTTTTACTTTTACTTTTTGGTATGCAAGAGGGTGCAGTTGCAATGGGAAGACACAGCAGTCACATATAGTACTGTCTTACAGCTGTCATCTTACTCTGATCACAGTAAACAGTGTTACTGAAACATGAAAATTCATGCTGTGCTTGTGCAAGTGCTTGTGCTGCTTGGCAGGCACCTTAATATTTGCTGAAGATGAATTATTTAGCTGTCTCTTGTGTGCAGTTTGCTCACAGCAGAAAGTCACCCTGCACTATCCCCTCTTGGAGTCTTTGTGAGAGTGTTTCACCTCCAGAAGTAAACACGAGTCTAAGAATAGCTCACCCTTCTTTGTAGTATATTTTCATGGTTGGCTGTCTAAACAGCCAGCCTGTCTAGACAGCTGATGACACTGAAAGCTCATAAGGTCAAAAGCAGCCACATAGGCTACTCTTGGGGATGTTACCTCCTTGGTAGCTGTGCATGTGAGTGCCAGAAAAACTTTTCAGTGAAAGCTAGTAAGGTTCTTTCCAAAGCTCCATGGGCTACAAGCGTATGCTAATAAAGCATTAAATAATAGATATGACTGTATAACAAACTGAATTTTCAATTCTTACACTTATTTTTGACTCACACTATGTGGTTTTGTTTGCATTGCTTGATGTTTTGATGTAGGATTATAGGAACTAGGCCCTTGCCTACTCCCTTTGCTTCAAGAATATTGTAAAGATTTTAATATACTCCTAAGATTATTTTGGATGGTTTTGCTTGCTATTTTCTTAAAATTTACTCCTCTTCTTTAAGATTGAAAATCTTCAAGAACAGTTAAGAGACAAGGAGAAGCAAATGAGCAGCTTAAAGGATCGAGTGAAATCCTTGCAGGCTGACACCACAAATACTGACACTGCCTTGACCACGCTGGAAGAAGCACTTGCAGAAAAAGTAAGTGTGGAAGGCCAAAGTCCCTTCCTTCAAAAGGTCCTCTTACTAATAACCTCTGTAAAGGCAGCTTTTCCAATGTGTTTTCTGGACTCTGTACAAGACATCTCTAATGCAATGCCACAGTGACATCCTTTGTGCAGTTGATCAGGAGAGTGCAGTTGCTGCCAAGACACATCCCTCACGAGAGGGCACTGCAGGATATGCAGAGTGGGAGCTGGGGCTGCTCTTCCCTAGAACCAGCCCAGGGTATGACTTCTGTAGGATGAGGAGGGCATGAGGGTAGAACTGAGCCACAACCTATTACTCTAGTCATTAGCTAATTACCACCATTTTCTATGAAAGAAATTGATGTTCCTGCACTGTCGTCTCTTTACGCAGTGCATCTTTGAAACAATTGTGGGATGCCTTACATTTCAGCTGTGGATTCTTCTGCTTTTTGACTTTTTTTCACTTTTTCTTTTTTAAATAAGCTAATATCTTATTTCATTTTTATCTTCTCTGCTTGGATGTTTTAATAAGAAATTTATTTTTAAAGTTTTTCTGAATAAAATTGAGTTTTAGTTCCCAATGTTGAATTAATATTTATCCTGATGTAGCTGTATTTCAGTCTTACTTTATTTGCAACTTTATTGTTCTCGTATTTTTTTCATGCTTGCCCAGTTCTCTGGAGATAGCTGACTGAGGGAACAGCCTTGTCTATTCTGTTTTGGTGGGGCAACTTTTTGGAATTACTGTATCCTTTTTCCCAGACAACCAGGGTTACAGCTCCTATAGTCTATCAGCTTCTATGAATCACAATGTAAAACTATGGTAAAGTTTTGCCTGAGGTTGGGGAATTCACTTGTATCCCTTCAGCTTCCATGATAACCCAGACTCCATTGGTATCTGGTGTACAGAAGAGTCAGTTTGTTACCTTTTCTTACTGCACATCAATCCTGGTGTCACATATACACCACACCCCTTCTCTCTGAAAGGCCACAGACTTAACTGTACATTTTGAAAACTAAGATTTAAATAAGTAAAGAAGCAATATGTACTGTATCCTGGTCTAGGTTAATTTTGATTATCAGAACCAGATAAATTGTATTGCATTGTAACAGTACTGTGAACTTTCAGAGATACAGAAAGCCTGATATTTCTTAGCAATGACTCCATAGATTTCTCCAGTTTCCTCCTTCTTGAGGGATGTGTTTTACAACAGTAAAGAAAATGGCAGTATCCTCCACCCATCCTTCTCTACTGTGTGTAAGAAGTATTGTGATAAGAAGTCTTAGAAGATGACCTAAGAGGGATTTTCCTCACAGAGTGCTTGCTTTCTTTTGTCAGGAAAGGACCATTGAGCGCCTAAAGGAGCAACGTGACAGAGGTGAACGGGAAAAACAGGAGGAGATTGACAACTACAAAAAAGACATTAAAGACCTGAAAGAGAAAGTCAGCATTTTACAAGGAGATCTCACAGAGAAAGAGGTGGACCAGAAGAATGAATCTGTTGTGTTAGCTTTGTTTGTTGTATATGTATGTATTACTTTTCAGATGAAGAAGGGTGTTTCTTTAGAGTAATGGCCCTTCAACAAGTTTATCTAATAAAATGTATTGTTTGAGAATTTTTCAAAGCATAAATATTTCAGAACCACCTTTTAATGGATAGCACGCGATCTCATTATTTGCAGCAGTTAATCGTATTAGTAGTGAATGACCGTTGGTCAATAGTAGCATTTATTGGAGCTATGCTTATAGACAGCAGAAAACAGAGAAAAAGCTTGTGTCTGTCTACATAAAGGGAGGAAAGGACAAAGATTGATCAAAGCTATGGGTACTGAACACATACAGGCAATTTTTATTCCTTTATGCAAACAGTACAGCTAGTTCTTTTGCCTCTGAAGAGTCCTTTTTTTGATAACTAAGTTGGTTGTTGGTAATGAGCCAACTGGATAGACAAATTGACCTAATTATATTAGAGAAATATAAACGTTCTTTATTCCTCTCTTGGAATTGTAACATTCAAATCTGCTTACAATCTTTCTTCAAATCTCAAATAAAGTAGAACAATAAAAAAAAATATGCACCCAGGAAGTGCTAAGATTTTATCTACATAGAAGTTAACATTGTCAGGAAAAAACATTAAAAAAATGGTTTAGACAACAAGCAGTTGAGATGTCTTTTGGAAACAGGTGGCATGAATCACTTTCACCCTATGGCAACTGTATACAGAAAAGCTTTAAATGCTCTCAGTTTTAGAGACAGTGGCCAAATCTGCTAACCACATATTTTCCAAAAAACTATTTTATTTAAAACCAATTTTTCTTAAACATGACTGTCACTGAAGCACAAGTTCCAGTTTACCGAATCTTCCATCCTTAAAAAATATTTTAAAATGAATGTAGACAAGGTTTTATTTTGATCCTGAATACTGGAATTAAATCAAGCTGTCTTAAGTCAGTGACATGAGCATCCTGACAAATACATCATTTTAAGTTGGATCCTGAACATAGTATGAAGGGTTGGTAAGAAAATCAAGACAAAAAAGAAACTAGCTATTGCACATAAAAAGTATTTACTGGATAGTCACTTTACATCTTTTATTTTAGTCATCCTTATTGGATCTGAAGGAACATGCTTCATCCTTAGCTTCATCAGGACTGAAGAAAGATTCAAGACTCAAGACACTGGAAATTGCATTGGAACAGAAAAAGGAAGAATGTTTGAAGATGGAAACTCAATTGAAGAAGGTAATCTTCATAATTATATATGTGGTGTAAACGTTCAGTGTTAGACAAATCAACTACGTCTACGCAGAAAACTTTGCATTTTAAGTTTGATTTCTGTGAATTGCTTTTTAGCAACAACTGTGAAGTTGTGTCCCTGCAAACTGTATTACAAGCTAAGCTCATCAGAAAGTAACTTTCAGACACTGGTGCTAATTTTGGACTTGATTTACGTGCAATAATGGTGCTGTTGACTGTTTTTTTTTTGACATGTACAAGGAATTAAAGACTTAGTCTTCTTCAGTATGGTTCATCGCAGTAACTGTGCCATTAATCTGGTGTACTGGCTAAAAATTTAACATCTAAACATTTCACATCTCGATTAGCAATGCATGTAGGTGTTAATGCGATAAATGCAGATGCATGATTGGCCTGGCCCATAAGAATGCATAAAAGCAGATGAAAAGACTATATCACTAGTGAAGTGTGTGATCTCTTGTTTTAATCTCATTGCCAGTCACAGCTGATACATTGGTAGGAGTTTGCTGTTCAGAAGAATAATGCCTATATTACAAGCAAGCCAGTTCGTTTGAACACAATCTTTGGGTTATGTTTGCATTGCAAATGTTCTCTGTTTTAGCTGTGAGTTAAAGAAGCATTGATTTGATTTTAACCTTCTGATTTTAAAAGAGCAGGTGATGAAGCAGCACAAAAACGCTAACCAAAATAGTGATAACACTTCTGTTTATAAAATTAGAAGAAGACAAAAGGCAACACAATTTTTTAATGGAATTTAAATCTTGGATTGTGGAGTTCTGGCTGTTTCATTACATCTACACAGGGAAAGGAGGAGTGCCCATGCTGTAGTTTGGAACTCTGTCCTAGTTTCTCTAATGAACGTGAGATCAAATTTTAAGTCATCAGTTAAGACCTGTTTAGGATTTCTGTTCTGTGGGTCCAAGGTGGGTGTTAATGCACCTGAGAATTTGTGTAAGTGAAACTCCATATATGCATATCTAGGTTCTTTTTAATTCTCTTACACAAAATAAATATTTCTGTTACTCAGCATCAAGGAAGCACAACAGCAAGAATAAATAGTAGTGCGCATTTAATTGATCTCAGAGGCTATTTTCAGTGTATAGTACAATGGGTGAGTATTTCAGGAGTCCTGAAGTATTTCAGAAGTCTTTTCATTTAAATTCTCTGTCATGAATTGCAGTTTCACCTTTTGTCAGTGTGTTACTGATAATGAGTTGCAGAATATAGTGTACCTAAGATTTGACAGAGGTTGTTGTAGCAATTGGATGATAGTATGTCAGTATACAGCTGCAGTGGAGTACTCAGTTATT
>VZTO01017006.1:71890-85353 GCA_013400615.1 Syrrhaptes paradoxus | reverse complement strand
GGTCTTGACTTAGCTAATGCTCTTGAAGAGGTGAAGAAAAAAGAAAAAAAAAAAAAAAAAGGAAAAAAAAAAACAACAAAAAACCCCAAACTCTCAACTACTTTGAGATCTTGTTTTATTAATAATGTATGCTAAATGTATAGGGGGTGGGGGGAAGGGTGTTACCTTGATTACGATTTCACAGTTTTAATCTGTTTAATTTTGCAGCTGTAATCTAAGGGAGTTTTGGTATTTCTACTTGATCAATGTGTATTTTCTGATACTGTACTTCAGAGAAATTTGGGATACAAGCAGTCTTCTCTAATTGATTTTATTCCCTGTGATATTGCATTTGATATGGCAATTTTTACGGTTAGCATTTCATCTGACAAGCCATCTAAAATGCCTCAAATATAGTACTTTGTACTGCTTCAGTTTGCATACCAACTGGATGAGAATATTAAAGCCAGAGTTTGAATGATCTATTGGTATTCTTCATAGTGAGCTCCCAAGCTTTTCTTTGAAGAGGTTGGCATGACAAATTTGAAGCTTTTTGTCCAGGTTTCCTTATGTTATACTTCAGTATATACAGTAGAATTCTATCTTTTTACTTTTCTTAAAAATAAAGCTATATACATTGAGGTATGTATGATATATTCCTCAAAAATAATTTTGTAATGGCAGTGATTCATATAAATGAGGGTTATCATGAACTTCTGTTGTGAGAAATATGCAAATGTTCTCAGTTATCTTGTTGGAGATATGACTGAAAAATAAGATAAAATAACTTAAAGAAAAGTTGAGCAAACCCCCACATTTTTCTTCTTCTCATATCTTCTGGAAAATCCTGTAAAGTTTTTTGTTCATGTGTGAGGTTTTAAAATCAAAAATCCCTCACTCAGGTTTTCTAGTTATGCTGTGTGTGTGCTCTTACCCACAGTGACAAGACGTTGGCAGTGGTAGGAGCTTGGCAGTGTGACTGAAATGGCTACATTTGACCAGTGGTGCTGTGTTTGATTCCAGCATTTGAGCAAAATAATGTGGCAGTGAAAACTTTATGATCAGAAAGCATTTTACTGGACATCAGCAGCAAGGGAGGATGAGAAAAGAAGAAATAAATACAGTTTATTCTGTCCCCAGACCAGTGTGTCACTGCTTGCTGTTGATTCAATGGACTCTAAGTTTTATTTTGTGTAACACAATCTGGTAGATGTCTGCAAAGTAGCTACATACGGATTTTACTGAGAGACTGGCAGCCCTTGGGGAGGGGAAGGATCATGGTAAAAGAGAATGGACAGAAGTGGCTGTTCCTCATTTGTTGTTAACTGGATCTGCTTCCATAGGTTATATTATACTTGCTCTAGTTTGAATTCCTATTTCAAAGTGGTATTGCTACTTAGGAATTTATGAAAGGAGATTTCTGTTTTCCAGTTAAATCTCGTGCATTGACGTTAATGAATAATGCTATGGTATTTTGAAACACCATCTTTTTTGTCTTTTTTCCTTCCCCTCTGTATAATTGCTCTTTGATTTAAGGTTGCTATTGATTTGTTACACACTTGTCCTTGGACATTTTGCTGTGTGGTTTCTTGGTGTAAATAGATAACCTTTAAACATCAGATAAGAGAGCATGAGTGACACTTCCCATTATAGAGTGCCCTGCTGTCAGTTAGCAGGAAACATTTCCTGTGTTTGAAAGGATCCTCCTATGGGTTATCTTTTGTCATGGAGACTGTTTTGTGGTATTTGCTGATGTGTTATCCTAGGTGACAATGGAAGTAACTTTTTGTCAGATATGATTAATTACATGCCAACAATCATTTTTCTGTCAAGTGTAGCTACTTAACTGTGCGTGGCTTGAGTAGAAGGTTAAAATCAGGTAGTTTATTACAAAGGGGTTTTTTTAAGTAGCTTTCTATTTACATGTGGTGTCTTTAAGTGATGCTGAAGAACTTCTATGCATTTGGAGAACTTAGCCAGAAAATCAGAGCTATTGTCACCTACAGTTTATTTTCTTCTAGCACATGTTAATTGACTTCTAGTGTTTCTGTGGTGGGAGGCAACATAAAGGTCTGTTTGCTGTGACAGCCAGTTTAGGTGCTGCACACTTAAAGAACCTCAGGAGCCAATACCTAGATCAGTCCAGAATTCTGCATCCAAATTCAGCAGCAGGAGTGGGCTGGTGAACGTGTTCTCTCACACTATCTAGGAACATGCGCATATCTTGGGTATTGCACAGTTCACACCCGAAGGGGAAATTAACTTCAAATGAAAATGCCTTTGGTGTAAAGCCTTTGGCAGGTAAAGCAGGAAGTTCTATAACAGAATGATGCAAAGGTTGGTCTGTGATCCAGACTGCTTTTCTCCATAGACTTCAGGAAGAATCCCTATATTTTTCATAGAGATCCTATATTTCTTTCCATCTCTTGAAGAGCAATTACAGGCAGGCAGGAAATGGTGGCCATCTGTTGAGAGGCCAGAAGAACTGGAGCTGTCAGCAGTCTGCTGCTGAATGAATGCTAAAAACAGCAAGTCTTAATGAAATTCAACAACAGACCTCATAAAAACTGAGTAGCTGAGTTTATTAAGACTTTATTAAATCTTTTGTTAGCCTTTTCTCTTGTTCTCTAATTGAGAAATTAAATATATTTACATCTAATTGAGAAATTCTAGGCATCCTCGGTCATCACTGAACGTTGCCCTCTCCACGTGAAACACTGCCAGGAGGTAGTATCACCTGGCCTGGTGATGCATGTTTTCCCAAGGGCACTAGGGTGGGGTTGGTGAGTTTAGATGTAGGAGTTATAATTCACACCTCACAAAAAGAGCTTGGGTTTTGCATTGTTCCTCTGTTTCTTTTATAAGTTACTGAAAGGGGTTAGTTTGTTCAAATCTGGCAAATCTCTCTGAATATAGTGTCGCTATACAAAAGCAGAATTCTGTTTCTGGTAGTATGAGCTGTACTAGGCAATGTAAAGATGTTCAAGAATTATTCTGTCATTAGCATGGTTCTCCATATCAACAGATAGCAGAGACCCTGTCTTCAGGGCAGCTGGTGTGTTTGTGAATCCTGCAGATAAGGTCATAAAGTGAATCCTTGCAGGAGTCTGGACAGAGTGCTGCTCTAGAAACAGGTAATGGAAAGGAAATGCCTCATTATTGCAAAGTGAAATCAGATCCTTGCCAGTCTGAAGTTCTTCTCCAAAGCCAAGATTCATCTCATATTTTACAGCCTGAGCCACAAAGGTTTGCAAGGAATTACCTGTGGCCTAAGATAGAAGGAGCTGGTTTGCTTTCCCATAGGACAGGCTTGTCAAAAGTCATCAGTGTTTGCTGGGTGTTTCCAGGGTACAGTAACTCTCCCAGCAAGTTCCGCTGTTGTAGTGATCACTGCTGCTGGAGGTAGGATTTTGTGGTGTGTGACTAGGAAGCCAGAGTGGAAGCAGCTGTCTGACTCATACCTGAGTGACTTACTGCAGAACTGGTTACCAGAGACACTAAATGCTGCTGGACTGGGCACGGAAAGGCTTCTCAGTAAAAAAGGAGATGGGATGTCTAGAAGACTGCTTTCAGCAAGGGTTCATTGGAAAGTTTGTCTCTTTTAGCCTGAAATAGGGTGTACTTGCTGACCTTCAGAGGAAATGGCAGCATTCTGTCTTTAACAGAGATTCTCAGTGAAAAACTTGTCATTGGGAGGGATTTTTCATCTTCATTTTGTTTCTGCTTTGAGGCCTGATCTGATTGTCACACGATGCACGGATGTCGCTACATTTGGTCACTGGCTGTTTCACTATCAAGGCTTTCTAGCACTCGGAAGAGATGTCCCTTCACGTCTGCCCTTGTGCCAGTCACTGGGTATCCTGCAGCAGGGAATGGGACATACGCAATAAAATTCAACTCCTGCTCTCTGTAGCATAATGAATTTTAGCCCTGATTCAACAGTAAACGCTGGAGATACTTGGTGTCCGAGCATTCAAGCTTGTCTGCCTAACATTTTTTAATGTTCAGGAATCTTAACATAATGCTGGTTAATATGCTACATATTTGCTAGTTTTGCAGTGCAGAGCAGCATGTCACAAATAATTGGTCTAGGATTGTATTTTGCCTTTACTGCCATGCAACTAGAAAGATATACTAGCCACTTAATTAAAGACAGCTTTTAATGAAGTTAATGAAAGGAACATCAGTAAATGGAGCAGAAGCAAGATCCAAGCATTGCTTAGTGCAAGTTACAGGATAAAGGCTCAAAAATGTCTTTTTATAGGTCCTTGATTCTGAGGCTGTTCTGTCCAAGGTCAGCAAGGGCATGGTTTCTGTACCCTGTAATGGCTTGTTCTAGTTCAGCAGAGTATAGCAGCAGTCTGGAGATGATGTACGGAGAGTCTTAATTGTATTCCTTCTTTTTAATACGTCTCTGGCTGAAGCATCTGAGATGGCAAAAGAATTTGTCCAAGAGATTTGGACCTGAGCAAAAAACTTCCATATAGATAAAAATCGTGCCATACTCAAGGCTTATAGTGTGTTCATATTAGAGGCACCAAATGAAGAAATTAATAAATCATTCAATATAAATATAAAGGGAATTAGTATAAATAAAAATACTGTCTAGGAATCACTAGAGAGATCCAAACTGCAACCAAAAGACTGATGGTAGTACCATGTATTATGTTTTAAGGGATCCTTCTCTTTTTTTGGTCCTGGAAGAAATCTCGCAGTGCCTTTGGAGTCAAGGGGACATGCTTTTGTAGTTAAGTTTGTAAAAAATGCAACACAGAAGTGATAGTGTTCCTACAGGGATAGTCTGAGGCCAAGGAAAACATTTTATTTATTGACCTTAAATCAAAGTGAAAATATTTATTGATTTGTAGTGTATTTTCACAACATAACATGTTAAAATAAAGGTCGATTGCCATTTTATATAGAGGTCATTATGAATTCATTTTAAAACAATGCATGGATCAGAAAATTCCACGTTTGTAGTTTACCATCTGTAAGTCTTACTCGATCTATTTAATTAGATTTCAGTGCAGCATCTGTAGCACTGGTAAATTCAAATAATTAAGCTTCGTGATTTCTTGTGTATTATAAATGTCACAAAGCTAGTTGCTGCAGAGCAGATAATTCCTTTTTGTAATTGGAATTTCTGTCATGAATTGTTTCCTCATTTATAGCTATTAGAACTTTGAAAATAATCTTATATAATTGGGTTCAATTTGAGTTACTTTTTTGCTATAGGTTCACATTTTTTATACCTTTTTCTGATGGATCTTATTTTCTTTTTCTCTACAGTTAATTTTTATGTTTTTTCCTAAAAACTCTTATTTCTCCTTTGTCAAAGCAGTTGAAATAACTGTGGTCTGGGACAGGAAGAAACAGAGAAACAGAGCTAATGTGAGTCAGGTCTGAGCTGAGCTGGATTCATCCTAAAGCATTACATGATTGTGCCAAGACTCGAGTTTCTAAATGCATGTCACTATATGACAATCTGTTTCATTAAAAAAAAAAAGGAAATCCAAACAGCAACATAGGCAATACCTAGAAGGGTGATAGCTGCATTTTGATCCTGATTCAAGGGTTGTTTCTATAGTTTCCAAGGTTTTCCAGTAGTTATATATAAATTCCTTTGAGTAGAGATTCAAGTGGAATCTTCTGGGTGTTGCACACCATGGCAGCAGCTGCCTGAGACACTGAGCCCTAGTTCTCGGCAAATGGAAAGTTTACCTGGTATATTCTGGCCAGATACGAAGTCCCTCTGGCTGGGTTTCTCATCAGCTCAAAGCCACGAGGTGTAGGTTAACCCTGCTCCGAGAGGCTGGCTTCATCCGCCTGCTTCTGTCACTGCACTAACACAGCTGGCTGGCTGCTTGTCAGCTCCTGGCTGGGTGAGCTGGTGTCTGCCCGCAGCACAAGATTTCTGTCCGTCCAGCGCTGACAGCCCAGCGGTGCTGGTACCGCTGCCCCGGGGAACCCCGCGCTGAGCAAGGGAGCTTCAGAGACCCATTCAGCACTGTTAGTAAGCTGTTTATTGTATTTTCCAAGTTCTATATGATGATAAGGTTAATTGCTGTTATGTAAGGCAGAAAGGAAGGTGGGAGCATTCTACAGACACGGTTCCTTGCAGGGCTCTTGTGGTTGTTTTGTTGAATGCAGAGTCCTGTTAGGCAGTGTGTTGAGTTAGAATTTGGGTGCTGAATGAAGCAGACCTTCACTGGCCTTTGGTACCTGAACGTGAGAGAGAAATTTAGCTCAAAATCAGTCTTGTATGTTTTAGCAAATATCTGCAGATATTTGATCCTTGTTATAAACCAGCTTTTGGGGGCACATCAGCTCATCTAGGTTTCATTTTTGTTTCTACCTTCAAAATTTTGGGAAATAGTTGAAAATGTAAGATGTTCTATAATTTTTCTAAAGCTAAAACGCAAACAAACCCCTTCCACATAAAATCTACTTATCATTTTGAAATCCCTTGGCTGACAGTTTGATCTCCAGATTTCTATGACTTCCTGGTTTATGATGTTTAAACTCATATAATTGAAAATAATAAGATTAAAACACAGAAGTCTGTGGAAGAGATCAGTTGATGATGTAATTCAATTAGTTAAACACTGATATTTGAGACTAAGGATTATTTTAATTCAAGACTGATCTTTTCAATGAAGCCACTACATGAAATTTCAAAACTGGGACCAGATTTTCATTTATACTGACACCTAGATTCACGTGTCCCATCCCGCCCCATTCCCCTCCTCTCCCCACCCTTAACCAAATGAGTCAGTGGAAAATCAGACACTTTGATTCCATTCTTGGATAGGACCATGAAGCTTTCTCACTGTTCTTGCAATGTAAAGGTGTCTTAACTTGTCCGCAGAAGTGAGAATGTACTCAACACCCTTAATGAGGCTGCAGTAATGCAAAACTATTCCTCTTAACACTTCATGCTTTCTCTGCAGTCACAAAGGGTGTTTCCACTTCAGGAATCTGAAGCAGACAGATGATGATGATGTAACTTTTGGTTTTGACACTTTGCTGGATGAAGGGCAGAGCCAAGAATAGAATTCAGGTCTCTGCAGCATGATGCTCCTCTAGCTGCCCTCCCTAGTTCTTAGAGCCTGCTGTTAGTGGAGGCTTTGCTGACCCAGCTGAAAGCAAATTTGGGGACAGCCAAATTTTACTTTAATTGTGTATGTTCTTCATGCAGTTGTAATTAATGGTTTTTCTTTCAGTTATTGAAAGTCGCTGCACTTGAATCTTACTGTTTATGTGGTAATTCTGTCAAGTGATGGAAAATTTGTGGTGATGCCTGTGGGAAATGTTGTATTTATCGAGTATTTATTACAAATCCCTTGCTGTAATGGAAAATTAAGCAGCATGGGGAGTATGCCAAGTAGGTATTAGAGAAGAAATCAGAACAAGTTAAGAAACACTGTAGATACAGAAATAGTGATGCTGACCAGCTCTTGAGAATTGTCACTAAAACACTCAGAAGCCAGTTCCAGTGTCTGTTCGGGAAGACTGAGGGTGGCTGACTGATCAATGCTAATATTGCACTGGTGCCTTGGCAAGATACTGCTTAAAACATAGAAAGTTAGTGTTGTGACTCTGCAGTTTCATGACTTGTGAGCAAACCAAAGATATTGTGGGATCACGAACAATGTGCTCTGTAGCTTTGATTTCCAGGGCAGACTGTTGAATAAAAAGGTCAAGACAGAAAGAAGTTTCAGTGTAATAAATGGGTATATGAGTGGCTAGGTGCTTGTTGTATGTGCCACACATTAATCTCACACCATGGTGAACATTAATGCAGCAGTTTGGAACACTACTGTATTTTCCAATGATTAATGAATTAAGCCTTAATCTATTATTACCATTGCGAATTGAGTGGAACCAGATATGATTCATAGTTTCACATTTATACCAGTTATCAGTTTCCAAACCGTTCCTAAAGCAGTGATTATTTGCCTTTCAAGGGGTCATTTAATTCTGTGTTTGTTTACTTTAAATATGTTGCATGTGATTTATTGTGATTTATGGAGCTGACAAGGACTGGATCATTGGGAATACAGCGAGTCAGTTTGCATATCTGTTGAGCAGTAGCTTTTGTTGGAAATAAACTATCATGTTTTGGGGTAGTCTTTTAGAAATGTAATTTTCCTTCTTTCCTCTTGCTGCATTTACTTAATGATTTACATTTTTTTTTAAATTATTTTTTTTTAGTATTCTGTTCTTCATATAAATAACTCAAATTCTAGCCTTCTCATTTTTCTGTCTCACACAGTTCTGTACAATTTAGGCTACAGAAGGAGTTCAGATACTCTCAGCCCAATTCACTATTGTTGTTTTTAAGCCAGTGGAATTTTTACTGAAAAAATGAAATTAACAGAGTCACAAAGCATAATACTGGAATACTGTTATGATGAATCAGGTTTGGCCATTAGCCAAAAATCTGCTGATTTCCAGTAATCCTGCATCTGCAGAATTAAGTAAACCAGGGGCTCAGAAAACTCAGAAGCTGTGTTTTCCTGCAATTGTAATGTTCTTTATTATTGTTGCATATTGGTGATTTTTCTGGAATCACATAGATTTTTTTCATTATTAGTTCTGATTCTCTGTTAGCATAGAAAAAAGAGCATCGTCAAAATTCATGTCTGTCATCTGGTAAGTAGCATCACTTGAGTGACAATATGAAAGCCTTTGAAAGCATAGAAAAAGCTGATGTTCACTGGCATGAAAAGAACATCCATAATAGTCAAGCCTGTATCTCTTAATCCTAATGAGTTGTGATAGAAGTTTCTGAAAGGTAACTGCATGTTTTTCCAGCAGTGGCTAAAAGGAAAATATTGATGAGCATGGTTGCTGTAGTATATTAAGACTTTTGGCATGTTCTAAGCATTAGGCTGTTTTGCTTATACCATGGTTTCACCAGTATTCAGGCAAGTAACGAGAATGAAGATCAATAAAAGCCCTAGAAAGAAACGTTATTCTCTTGGGCGAAGTAATACATTGCGTTGCACCCGAGCAAAGCATTGGTTTATAATATAAGCACCATGAGCTAATTGATAGAGGAGTTCTCATGTATATCCTGTCTTCAATATTAGAAGATTCTGTTATTGCCTTTGGTAAAATAGGTAAAAGTCAATTCTGTGGACTGACTTGTGTAGAAAAGAAGCTTGTGATATGGAAATTCCCAAAAGCACTGCATGAACGTAGCACAGTCTCCTGACCAGTCAGTGCTGTTTTACTATGTAGCTGAGAAGGTATTTTGTTCTTACATAGTTCAGAAATAATACCTTTGCCATTAGAAGGGTTGAAGAGATCCTGTTCACTGGAATTGAGGGTAAACATCTCTTGAAGAAATAAGTGATTCCTGGAAGGAACCCTGACTCCTGTAAGGAACAGTACTGAGATGAATGAGCCCAAATGTCCAGAACCAGTTTTACAACAAATGCCTACAAGGCATATTCTTGAAAGTCATGGACCCTGAGGGCAGTCTCAAAAATTCCATGCACATCAGATTCATCTAAAAATTGTCTATTTCTGCATATACTGGATGTTCAGTAACACCCATATGAAATAAGCTGTGTATTTGTGCTTTGACTGGGAGGTTGGACTAGAGATCTCCTGTGGCCCCTTTCCACTTGAATGATACGGTGATTCTGTGATTCATGTGCTGATACAGATATGTTCAACAGAAAGCATTTGGGGTGGTTTGATTTTTTTTCTCCTCTTACTGTGTTTTTTAACTGCCAAATCGAAATCAGTGTTGACTACTTCAGTGTTTTAAGTACGGAAAATTGTGACCAATGAAAACCTATGTTTTCTGTTACAGAAGGCAGCTCTGGGAATGACAGAGACCTAGAGGAGCCATGAGCAGTATTTCTTCCTATTTCTGTTGGGACAGGGGAGGAGAGAGAAAGGAGGCTGAGGCTTCATAAACTATTGATGGTCCCTTACAGCTGAGATTTGTTGTCCTTGCTGAGTGGTTGCATGAACGGTTGTGATGCGTGTGACTCCTGCTGAGCTGTGCTCTGTGGGAGTTGAGACACAGTGTTCTTTTCAGTGGATGTGGCTGTCATCTTCTAAGCTTGATGCTTATATAAAATATGACTTTTAAATATTAGAGTGTCTCTTTTTTTTTCTCTTTATGCAATAGTAGTGCAGTTCTTTGAGATTTATGCTGCTTCATCTTTACATAACCATTTCAAGCTGGTTCAGCAAATGGAGCAAGGAAGAACAGATTTTGTGTAGCCCCTGAGCCTTGAGGTTTTATTTCTAGTTACTCTTTTGGGAGAATACTCACATGGACTCTAAGCAGCCTTTAAAAATAATACCCCTACTCCATAAACTCAGAGTTCCTCCCCAAAAATAGTGTGTAAATATACAAATAGAAGAAAGTAGTTTTGGAGGAGCTCTCATCAAATGCCTTTCAGTCAGTTGTTTTTACTACTTAATTCTTCTGATATTAATAAAAGCTAAACTTAGAGATGGGGAAAACAAATGTATCCTGTTTATTGGTCTCACTTTTTCTCTTCTTGTATAAATTTCTATATTTTAATGGATTCTATTATTTCTATTGGGATATTGGGACAAGACTTGCAATCCTGTTCTAGTGGGGAGGTTCAGCAGTAGAGTTTAAGAATTGTATCACTTTCTCTTTGTTCTGCTTTCATAGTAGGCTTGCTGAACAAAGCTAACATAGAAACAGAAAGCAATGCCAAAAAAGTCTACATGCAAATGAGTGGAATTCACCGTGTTTTCCCATTGCCTTCCTTTTCCATTTGTTGCTCCGATCTTCTAGAAAAAGATTTGATTTCAAGGACAGCTGGCATTTGAAGTTGTTTAAAAACTTGCTGAAACTTTACAAGCGTTGTTGAAATGGCATTGTCTGTCAGTGGTTGGCTCTGGTAACACGTGCATGTCAAATGTTCCCTATGTCGGGATGCTGAGGTGGCTTTGCCAGGCTGTCACCGCAGGCAGGTGGGTGGCTATGCTCTAGCACCCTGATCAAAAGTCCTCTGGCTTTCCTGAGTTTAGCTGCCAAATGATGGCATTCCCACAGAGGAGAGCTTATACGTGGCTGTTTGGGTGACTGATGGGATTGAAGGAGAGTGAGCAAAACGAGTGCTTTACAGCACGGTTCGTTGGGCAAGGGTAATGGTGTGAACCCTGACAGGCCTGGTGAGAGATTTGCTTTCTGAGAATAGTCATAGTTGCAGGAGCACTGCATTTCCTAAAAGGCTCTAAATTAAACCTGTTCCTATAGCTTTGCTGGGTGGCAGAGAAGTGTAAGATTAGATGAGCGGAGTTGCATTATTCTGAAAGAATGTTGTATAATGTTTTGTTCTATTTAGTGATAAATGCAACTGTTTAGGGAGAAATCAGTCACTTTAAAGCCTGGTCACAGGCTCCTTAAAGGAGCACAGGTTCTGTTATGTGTGGTTGCAGTTAAATAAACGGCCCCATTGAGGATGTCTTTCCCAAATCCCCATCTTGGAGTGTGAGAATTGCTAGATGTTATTGCAAACTAGGAAAAGGAAACAGCTATAAAATTTCAGATAGGCAGGACAGAGATACCAGAAAAGGGCAGAAGAATAAGTTGCCACATTACTCTGATCCTGGCCGCTCTCACATGGATGGGGACACGCAGCCTCATCTGCTTTGCTATTTGAGTCAGTGCAGGGCTTGAGTCTGTGCACTAGCTCAACAGGCAGGCTCTCTATGCTGTTTCTGTATCACTGTTGCAGTACGTCTGATGAGGGAAAATGCCTTAAAAATAAACTATAAAGGTTTTAATTTAAATGAGGAAGAGCTTGAATCCATTTGAATTCTGGATTTTCAATTGTCTGTTCTGTCTCCCATATTGCAGTGCATTGCTTTTAGTTCAGAACACCTTATTATAGCATTTAAAATAAATAAATATAAGTACCTCATCATAATATTAGTCATATAATCTGGTGACTTGCTTTGAGTTACACAGAGTGAGCTGAGGAGTGTTATTTGCCTCGTATGTACCCACAGATGCATGCCTAGTCATGCTGTTTGATGTACAACACAGCTGCTACTGTGTTACCGAGTTTTCTGTCTAAGTGAAATCAATGTCTCCCACATACAGCGTGATTAATCAGCCTGTACACAAAACTGAAACCGTGCTGTAACTAAAATCTACCATCCTTACCTATGACTGGACTTCGAGAAGATCAGAGCAGGTGAGAGTGGCATAGTCGTCATCTAAGGGCTGAAGTAGCAAGTGCACCTTTTGAGTGTCACTTGTACTGTGTTAAAGCCCTCCATCACATCTGCGTGGATACAAGTCTTTATCCCACTGTCTTGGCCTTTTCGGAGCTATTGTGGGGGACATTTTGCAAAGGAGACAAATACTTGAGCATTTCACTTGTGACACTCTGGCTGTGACCATATCACAGAGGAAGTGTGGTTCCATCAAGAAGGTGCAAGTCTGGGATTTAGAAAACTGTCTTTCATTTAATATCCCTTCAGGTTTCCTGTATGATAGGAGTCACTAAATTGCTGTATACCCCAGCTTACTGTCCAAACACATCTGGAGTGGGAACATGCTACTTGCCATTCCTATCGGGGCTGTACAGGTAATATAACAGCATTTGTGAGGCTTGCAAAGGTCACTCTGATGTGGCCCCATAAGTACCTTTGGTGGACTGTAGGAAATGGTTTCCTCAGGCCACAAATGGCTCTGACTCTCTGGAGAATTCAGTTTTTCTCTAAGCTAAAATCTCATGTGCTAAAAGTGCTAGGACTTTTCCCTGACCTTTCCTTTCCATACTTCCTTCTCATTATTCTTCTGTTCCCTGTTTATCATTCCATTGTTAGCTGAAATAATCAGGGTTCCAGGAGGAACACCTGCCGTGATTAAACTGAAGTACCATATGTTGGCACAGCAGGGCAAAGTCACCTATAAACTATTTTAATTTTTTTGAAGGGGAGGACAGATCTTACTTTCAGGGAGAAACTTGCATGGAAGGGGTAGTGAAAAATCCCCGTGTAAGCGAATTGGCATCTGTGTCCATACTGCTGTGTAAGCAGTGCAGCGATATTTCAGCCTTGATTTTTCATTATAGAATGCTGCCAGGCTGGTGATCTTTCAGGCTTTAACAGAGCAAAAGATACACTTGAAATGCAAGTCATCTACCTTGAGCTAGATCCACTATAGTTGCATTTGAGCCAACTGGTTCGATTTGTTTTGCAGCCACTGGAGTGAAGCAGACAATTAAATGGCGGGTGCCATTCATCTGACCTAATTTGGGTAGCTGTGTTAGAATGAGATGAATGGTAACTGCTTCTGTCTATTGACTGAAGGAAGCCTAGACAACTAACTTTGATGAACGCTGCTTTTTGTGTCAATGTTGAGTTATCTTCTGCTACACAATTGTTCTATACCTTGAGCTTGCTTTTGCCACCTCAAGCAATGCATAGTCCCGAATGGAACAAGACTTTTCGTATTAGAATGGCACCAA
>VZTO01017006.1:52987-68104 GCA_013400615.1 Syrrhaptes paradoxus | reverse complement strand
TAGGAGGAGAGCATTCTCTTTTTTTGTCATGCCCTGGTGACCCTTGAGTTTCCTGCTAGGAAATCTATGCAGGAACTTGGCATGTAAAAATGTACTTAATTTTCCAGTCTACAGCACAGAGGGAAACAACATTATATCAGTGTGGGGTTCAGATATTAATGAGCTAAAGTGATGATTGCCGTCTGATAACCTTATCTGTAGCTCAGAGGTGCCTGGTTCACTAGTCCCATGTCTAGACTGGAACAAGAAGGAACTATTGGAGTGTTCCCAAAAATACTGAGATAAAAACACTGCATGGGCGGAGAAGCCAGAGGCAACTTTAAGTTCTTAAGACTCTGCATATTGAAGTACAGACTTGAGATGACAGGGCACAGGAACAGCGCTGCTCTAAGGAGAACACAGATCTGGAGGGCACGACACAGCCTTAGCCTAGAGAGTGGAGACTGTTCAGTTGAGATCTGAATATGAACCATCTGGACTACACCTTTTTTCACACTCAGTTCTCATCCCTTGACATTTGTTATTTAAGCCATTGTTAACTTGAATCTGTTGTCCATGATCAAGATACTTACTGGACACGTTAGGTAACAACGTTGCTGAGATAATGCTTCATTTCATTCTAAAGCAAAGTAGCTGTAAAATCAAGGCCTGCTGGCTTTTCCCCATTTATGTGGTAGTGCCATTTGGGGAGAAAAAAAAAACCAAACAAACAACTTCGTGACATTTCTATGGATTTTTGAAGAATTAAAAGAATGGAACAGAAATGAGAAGCTGGGTTGGAAAAATATACTTTACTCTTAAAAAAAAACCTAGGATGCTGAAAAGTAGAATTTATTAATGTTATAAACTTTCTGTTCACGTGCTTTGTAAACATGTAGTTTTATGGTTATGTTCCATATTTCTACACCATCTGGCGAGTAAGAATTTCAAAGCAAAATTTTTTTTTCATATTTTTATCAGTGTCAGAAGCTTGGTTTAAATGCTTCAGGAAGAGCAATTTTCTAACATAATGAACTTAAAAGTAAGTTTTGACAGATTTAGTTCCCCATTTACCTAATAAGTAGCATTCTGTAATCCAGTATATGCAATTGCTGCTGAGAATTTCAGAGATTTGATTTTCTAATGTGAAGAATGACATTTAAAAAGTAGTTTATTTCTTATTAAGACATTACATGGTCTTTAACAAGTTATTTTACTCTTTCAAATTCCCCTTGTAAAGAACAACATAGTTTAGCAGTAACAGCTTAGAATAGTTTTATTGAAAATCCTTATTCTAGTGTATTCCAAGATCAGTTTATCTGAATGTCTGGTTATGTGTTTGTATTCATAAAATAAGAAATAAACACAAAAATAATTTGATAGTGCTTGTTCTAATGTAAAAGAAATTGAACAATCAGTCAGAAACAGCCATTCTGAAGTTGCATGGAGCAGTGCACCCAAATGAAAATGCAAAACTGAACACGTTCCGTCACACAACCAAGGATGTTTCAGAGATTCCAAAGTTAAATCAGACCAAAGCGGTGAATGTACAGATCAGCTGGTTTGCCTTTGAGGTTTGTGCTATGGCTCAGGGGTAGTGTAACTATCTGAAAGTATTTTCTGTGCTTTTAAAGATCAATTTGTTGCACAGAGCCAGGTTTAGTGCCTGAAGACACAATATGGTGTGTAAGAGCACTAGACACTTGCAGAAGGTAATTTCTTTTTAATGTCCTATTTGTAGAGTCATTTGGTCCTGAATCTCATCTTCTATGTATTTTGAAACTGTATAGAAAAAGTTGGGAGCCCACAAGTCAGAAGCTGCTAAGCTCACAGTTATTTTTCTTAACACCATAATCTTCATGGGTTTTGTGATTCCTTTTGAATCATTATGTGTTTGGTTTTTTTTTTGTAGTAGCTTTTCTCTTAGTCTTTGAATGTTTGGAGTTAGTAATGCTGGAAGTACTGTCTGCTGATGCATACAATATTTTTCATGAAATGGTGGGATTGTTGTATCTGTTACACTGCATATTGTATCTGGAAGCAAAGGGGTTAACAATTTGCAGGTCTTCTACAAGAGTCTTAGTGGGTGGTACTTGTAATGATAATCAGAGCAAGACTACATTGAAAAAGTTTGTTATACTTTCTCCTTTTCTAATATCAAATGTAGAGGCATCTACAATTGCGAAGTAATGTCTTATAACAGTTAAAAACCTAAAAATCACCCAATACCAAACTCACAACCTTTGAGGAAGGCTTGAGTTGCATAATCTGAAGGAAATGTTTCAATAAGAGTATTAACAGATGGAAACTGCTACAGTAGGTCAGGAAGGAATTCCCTGAAGACAAAAGGACATTTTGTTGGATCTCCAGGAGTTTTGTATTGATGTCACAATACACATTTCCAAACTCTGGTTTTTTTGACAGAGAAACCTCATTATAAATGGACAGAATAACTTGGAGGAAAAATTGAGGGGGAGGCTTCCCTTCTTAGGGAGCCATCTGGTTCACAGTTTGCAGCTTCCTGCTCTGCTCTCTAAGTTGTCTTTAGTTGCAATAACTGTTCTATATGTGTCCCAACACTTGGATCCTGGTACGTGTGATAGTTACTCTAAGCCAAACAGAAAATACATGTGTGAAATGTGGACTCAGAATTTTGATATTTTTTTTTTATATATAGAAATAGATTTATTTTTAAAGCACAATTTAAAAAATATATTAGGAAACATTATTTAATCAAAACATTTATTCTACATTTTGGATTACTTTTTTCCTGCGTATTAACACAGTGAAGTATTCCTTTGTATTATTTTCTCCTCTCTACATTCAAGAGTTGTGCCTCAATGGACTCTAAGTCATTGAAGTAGCATCCTTACCCCTGTGAACAGTCTTACAAAAGCTGACAGTTGGTTGCTTACTGCTGAATGTAATGGATGAAAAAAAAAAGTACTTGTAAAAATAATTCAAAACGCTTCAGTGCAACTCTTCAACACCTTGAATAGCCTTTGAATGTCTCTAAAAGCTGTGTGCTGTTGTCCTGTTTTCTTGCTTACTGCAACTATATCAATTTTAAATTTTTAAAAAGTGCTTTGTATAGTGACGAGTGAATTCTTAACAGTGAATAAGGGCTGTCCACCACCACCTGGCCTTTCTTCCAGCATCGCAGATGGGATCCTTTGCATCATCAATAGAAAGAGCTATTTGGCTCTCTTAAATTCTCACTTTGAGTAAAATTGGATTGTGGGAAGAGAATCAATAGTTTAAATAGTTTAGTTAAAAGCGATGTAGAGATCAAAAAAAGGCTTTATACCAGGTCAGGTATGTCAAGACTACTGTGCTCTGTGCTTAGTCGGCTCTTAGCAGCACCACTGCTACCTGTCGTAATATTTATGTAGCACCAAGGTACAGATTTCTTCAAAAGGACAGTTTTAGACCCAGATTTTGAAACCTTACAGTTCTGAGAATATTACAGCCCGAATCAAACTCTTTCAAGGTAGAAACCTCAAATTTACTGGGGAGCTGAACAGAATGGTTAGTCATCAGATTTGGATGTAATGAAAATGAGAAGGGAATGCTCTGTTCTCTGGCAGTTGATAGCACTGGTTTGAAGTAGTAAATGCTAAATGGTATACATAGACAACTTGCTGCCTCTGAAATCGAGAAATAATAAACCTCAGACTGTACCCATTTAATCTTTTTTTTCTGCATTCACTGCTTCTGGCTTGTATTTGGCTGGTAGGTTATAAGAGAAGCTAACATCATATTATATCAAAATAAATGAAAGAGAGGGGGTTTTGGCTTGTATTTAAAAAAAAAAACTTATCTGAACAGAAATTCTGCCTGAAACAACTGAAATATTATCTCACTAAGATCATAAAGCAGGGATTACAATTTTTGTGAATTTGTTGTTTGGTTAAAATGGAATAAAATAAGACTGGTCTGTCTGATATTAAAGCTGTGTGAGGCATAGTGTATTTTAAAGTAATTTACAAAAATAATGTTAGGAAAATACAAGGGGTATATGGGAAGTTCAGTGTATAACATTCTTGATAACCTGACTGCTGGCTGAAGATGAATGGATCTGTACCAGAGCAGTTTGTTAGAATGGTTCCTGGAAAATCAGTTAGATCATTTATGTCCAAATAAACGTCATTGATAACAGATGAAGAATATTAACATAGGATTATAGAGTAATATAATTAACTGTATTCTTACTGTGCTTGTAAGTGGTCCGTAGCCATTTATAAGTCAAATCTGGTTTGGGTTTTTCTGCAATGAATATGTTGAGCACAGAATTTAGCTGATGCAGTAAAATGGACAAGCTGTTCAGTCTCATTGTGTATATTTCTACAGGGCTAGAGGCAATTCAGAGATCTGGTCTCAACTAATTTCCAGAATTCAGTGGCAGCTCTTGAAAAGTGACTTACCAGCCCAGTCTCATTCCTACAGATCATCATTACAGTCCCTCTTAAGTCTTCCTCTGATGGATTTGGGAATAGAAGGTGCAGCTGAATGATTAAGAAGTCCTTGTAAAAATACTGAGGAGGGGTGTATATATAAAAAGTAGCTTTTTAAAAGTAGAATCTTGTTAGAGCCCAGCAAGAAAGCTGAAGTAATTTGCATGTTTTTCCAGTAGAATATGCCACATAACTTCTATGCACTATTTCTGAAAGTGTTTTTATCTTGTTCATAATTAAACTTGAAATGTTGATGTAATTGCAGGCTGTGCTACATGTGAAGTATAAAATAACCTTGCTGTGCGGTGTTCAATGGGCAATTTAGAAAACCGCTAGTCGAGTATCAGCATATTGCTGCAAGCTCCACAGGACGCAGTGAATTCCCATAACAGGGTAGAAATCCGAGGATGCTGCAGAATACAGAGCAGGCTACAGCCTCTGTTCCTCAGAAGTTACCATATCCCCTGTTAGTGTTTCTACTCTAGCACTTCTAAGGGCCTTTGAAATTTCCCTCTCTCCTACAGTAGTAAAGATTTGCTATATGCCACTTCACTCGCAAAACTGCCACATGACTGATGAAATTGATTTCCCTTTTGTGTGCACATATACAAATTGATCAGCAAAGGAAAGCAGGCTCCATGTCTTCCCTATGCAATTTCGAGGCACTTTGGTGTTAAACTTACTACAGCTGTCAATGAAGTTAAGAAGCTTTCCCACCTGAACTTACTACATGTTTTCTGTAGAGACGTACCTTTAATCTGGGGTTTATCAAGTTTCAAGGAAAGGATCTCCCTGAGCCAGTAGTAGTAATTTTTTCCCAATGAAGAACCATGGCATTTAGCTTTTTATCCTTGGAAAAAAGACTTTGTTTCTCTGAACCATAACCTCATGCAGGCTTTCCCTGGAGAAGCCAGGCACTGCCTTATTCCCTCGGGGACAGCAGTGACACCTTCTTAGTTCCTTTTGGCATAAATAAAAGTAAATTCAGTATGTGCATAGGTGCTAAGCTGTGATGATTGCAAAGTCTTCCTGGATTTGTATGGGAGTTTTGGAGGCACAAGTGCCTCTACCATATGATGGATAATGTGCTTTTTTAGCAGTAATAATGAATGGCTGCTAAAAGCGATTTAGCATGACTTGAAACCTGGTACCAATGTCAAAGATGTACACAGTTTATGAAAGAACAAACTAAAATGATACACAACACTCACTGGTAAGGTGATAGTATTTGGTTAGGCTCATTTTCCAAAAAGGAATTGTCCTCTTTAATGGCATTATTATTTCTGCTTATTAAAGTACTGTTAATAAGATCTGAATAGTTTTTGAAAACATGCTCATTTGCTCAATCCTCTGAGGGAGCAAAACTTGAAAAGAACCATACCTTTTGAAATGTGTCAAGTACAAATGACTGATATGTCTGTCTGCCAAAATTATTTGGCTTCATTTGGCTTTCTAAATGGGGTTTTTGCAGTAGTGTCATGCATAAGAGATGATTAATAGAATGAGGAAAATGAGGAGCTGAAAAAAAAATCACAAAATAATTTCCTTCCCTTGTGTTATTACAGGGTTGAAAAAATCTGAGACATCCTACAGCTGTTAGAAACCATTGCAAAGAAAGCTTTTTGCCCTGCAAACAGCTTCATGAAAAGTAAGCATAAAAAGACATTGCCATTTTAGCAGCATCTTTTGAACATTAAGTCTCTCTTCTTGTACGTTAAAGCCTCAGAAACACTTTCCCCCATAGTCTGGGAATTCTTTCTTTGAGGTAAGGATGAATCTGTGTTTGTTTGATCTATTTTATGTTTAAGGAGATTAACATATATTCAGGGTAATGAAAACCATTTCAAATGCACAGTGCATCTTTGTTGTGATGAAAGGCTGATGTTAGCTTCCTGCTGAGGTCTGCAAAACCAGACCTCTCAGATTTAACAGACCTCAGAGACATGCTTCTGGACTAACTGTGTGTTCAGAAGTTTCTTTCTTGACATGTTGGGTTGCAGCATTTTTTGTTATATTTGGGGGGAGGGAGTTATTGGTCTTTTTTACTTATGTATAATTCCTATTTATTTTCTTTTGTTACTCAGGGGACTCAAAATATGATTCTGATACAAATTGTAAAGTTGTGAGGTCAAGGTCCTGTGCCGTCCTCTTATTTATTTATTTTCAACATGTATTAAAGCACTGGCAGAGCTGCTGGAGTTGTTTTTCTTTCTCTCTCGCCTGTAGTTACCTAAAGAGTTTTGTATTTAGATATCAGAATATAACTTAAGAACCGCAACACATCTGTAATTTAAGTCTAACTTCAGATGCCTGCCTTCAGGTCCTCGTGTATTCAGATTAAAGAAAATGGACCAGAGAGGAATTGTCTTTTTACATTAATTTAAAAAATAACACTGTGAAGCAGACAGCAGTGGCTCGGCTTGAGTGTACCCTCTGCCCTGGCACAATTCCAGGGAGAAGTTTAGATGCCAGTCTCTTCTCACTGTGCACCGTGCTGGGGGCTAGCTGTACCAGGACCATGTGGAACTTGGATAGGCCAAGGGAGCTGCTGAACCGAGTTGGCCACTGGTGAGAAACATGTGGGAACGACAAGGTATATTTTGGGGAAGACCATCAAGACTGTCAATAGATTGAAAACCAGAGTCAGTGGAATAAAGTACATTGAAGGAATGGTTAAATTATCAGAATTTTTTCCTACCTCTTTTATTTCTCATTTGATTGTTGGTTAGGACTACCTTACTCTGCTCGGTTCTTCACTGAAAACCGTGAAACTGGCAAAGCTGTCAGGCTCAACTCCTGGGGAAATGGTTGAGGGTCTTAATTAAAATTGTTAAGATTGTTTTATTAGAGATATAATGTGAATTGTTGATATACAACCAGTATATTGTTATGTTGTTATAATTGTGCTAGAAAAAAAATATTATCTACAAGTTATAAATAAAATGATAAAAGTTATTGACACATCAGGACCTCTGGAACTTTCCTTCCAAAGCATCCCTTCTGTCCCAAGAGCTCTGACTCTATGATTTCATGCAAATTTGGAAAATGTAAACTTATGAAATACCTTGAGTTTTGAACAATCATGGCACTACTTAATAGAGCAGAAAATTAGATCTAGTAAATTTCTGGTATCTATATAAACCAACATATTTCATTACTGCATGTGTGAAACATTTTCCTACAGGCAATTACAGAATTTAAAGGCATTAATGCAGGAGGAAGAAGCAGGATGTTTCCCTTTTTAAAATTCTGAACTCTGAAATTTAGGAGAAAGCAACATGACCTTGTTGTGCCAGGCTCATCAGGCTACATTTCACATTGAGCTGTAATTATTATAGTTGGCTTCATTCATTATTAGTTCATCTCTTCCATCAAAAACATTTGTGGATATGCCTAATCCTGAGCTAAATTCTAACCTGTCATGGTGAGCAAGCCCACTGCTGTTTTGATAAAATCAAAGTAAATGGGCAGCTGTTTTGTGTCTATTTTCGGTGCCTTGCAACATACTCGTGAGATGATGCTGTACATCTAAATCAGCTCTTTCCCCTAATTTTAAATATATTATTTAAGGCATTCTGACACTTTTTGTGACTAATTTTATACAAAAGCCTCAAGTAACTCAGCCAAAAGGATAAACAAATCTTTTTGCTCTGCAGAACCCAGTGTAGGGCTGAACACAATCCAGAAGAAAGCTTATAGAGCTTCTGAAAGCTAACAAGTAGCAGCTTGAGGGTGCTGTCTATATCTGTACTGTTTGCTTATGATAAAGGGAAAATAGCTTAATCCCTTTTCACTGACAGTGAAACAGGAACATTCCTGGTAGACTGCAGCACCTACCATGCTATCAAGTCATGCTTACTTCTACCTATGGTGGCTAGACCTCCACCTTGTTTTAATTCACAAATTGAAATTATCTGTTCCTTTCAGTTAGGAACAAATCTTCTATAAAAGCCTCTTATGCAGTCAACACTTATAATTTATACAAAGCCACTCTTTCAAAACACCTGTAATTCTTTTCCCTCCTGTGCAATATCTGTGTGTGTGTGTTACAATAAGGGCTAGGGCTAATGGGCAATTAGTCCATACTGTGTAAGAAGCTTCATGAATATGGAGTAATAGTGAGTTTCTGCTCAAATGAGCTTAGTTGAAGTATGTCTGACCTTTATGGTGTCATTGCCCTTTAAAAATATTTGTGGTTCCATTTTCTGCCCTTAGTCTTACTTAAGAATTGAAACAAAATATGTCAGAGGAAGATTTCTTAAAACATTTCTTAGAGATTTCTGAAAAAATTCCATGTTACACCATAGCTGTAGAATCTCTTTTTTGAGCAGTGGTAAGTGATATATAGTTGGAAATGTTTTCCTTATATGAGAAGGACCTCTGGTTTCAGTATATAATTTCCTTTTTCTTCTCATCTTTGCAACTGTTAAATTATTTTCATTAATTTTTAGAACCAAGTGGAATATATTCTTTTTCTTTGTGTAAAGAAAAAAAACTTTTTCTTAAAGAAGTCTTCTATGATATGAATGAATAGAAGGATTTCTTCCAAATGTTCTGGCAAACCAAAACGTTCACATTTTTTAAGGACAGCAGATGTCATCTTTAAGAAATGCATATTATCAAAAATGTTACTTTCAATCAAAGTGTGTTTTTTATAGAAAATTTTCAACCAGTTTAACTGTGCATCACTTCAAGCATGTAACTGACTGCACTTTGAATTTGAGGGGAAAAAAGCATCCCTAACTTTGGAGCAGCTTATTACATTCTGTCCATACTTCCCAAGGACTGAATACATTTGACAACTGTTTGTGGTTATCAACTTAATCTAAAAATGAACTTTCCTAGGAAAATATTGCCAAGGTAAAAGCACTGACAAAGGTAACTAAGGCAAGTCTGCTTTGGCTATGTTTCTTCAGGGAAACGTTTCACAGACAGAAATTATGTTCTGAAGAGTGAGGAAAAATCATTATGAGAGGAATTTCATTATTCCTGAAAAGAATATAATGGGTTTATATATGATGGAGAAAGATGGTATCACTCATTGGAAGCCTCTCTTAATGCACCGGTGACTTTACCATTTCAGCGAAATGCCAAAAAAGATGCATGTTATGAACCCTGGTGTCTTTATGACTGCAGCATATTATCCTGGCATATTCTTTATTGAGGAAGTGCCATTGAGCAGAGCCGACATTTCAGAGTAGAACTCTTCTTTTAATTTTATTTTTTAACATCATCTTGCCATTTGGTACATTCTCTTCAACTCCTTGCTTTGAATTTACCATTCTTATTCCTCACCTTTTGCTTTCCCATTCCTTTTATAGCCTTGTTAGCGTTAGTTAAGTGATGTTGATTGCCATTTGAACAACTCTGGGAAAAATTTAAGACTTGCATCTGATTATCAAATTGTCTTATGTGAGAATTCAGTACCATTCAGGCCTGGTTTTATTACTCTTGGGTAGTTTGCTCTTAATGCTAAAAATAAAATGATTTATGAAGAGAAATTAGATGTGCATCATTCTAGTTTGCAAGAAGGGCTGCATATCACATTATGTAAGTCAAAGAAGTGTGAGAATATTAATAACTCTGTCAATCAACGTAATGTTTCTTCATTTTAAGCCACATTTTACTTCTAATATTGAAACAGAATAGAAATCCCCAGTTTTAAAATATTACTGCTCACTAGGCCATTCCAAAGTGGCTTTTATTGTATTATTCCCATTTTATAAATGAGGAAAAACTGAAGCAAAAGGGGAAGCAAAAGGAAATTAGCTTTCTGAGCCCCATTCAGCTTCCCCCTTGCTATCATTATATTTCATTTGTGATTATAGCTCTTTATTTAAAAGTATCTTTATTAAGACTGTCATCTTGTCTTAGACTCATACCACGGTCATGGTCATTATTTCCTCATCCTGTCCTTTTTGACAGCAGAGAAGAGGGCTAAGTTGCTTTTTTTCTTCACTACCCCAAATGAGACAGAGGGCTCGTAAATATATACAGAGGGTCTTATTCTACTCTGACAGCAACTTTAGCCTGAAATAGTTTCAGAAGCCTTTCTGGCTTTGCTCCTGAATTGTGCAAGTTTCTGGGAAGAAAGCTGGTGATTTTAAGGAGGTGAATAATCTTCTATGGAAACAAGGAAGACATGAACATCTTAACTGGAGTCTGGAGTGATGCTGGTGGCAGCTGCCATGTGCCAGCTCTGCTGGGTTTGGCAGCAAACAAAAGAAGGGAGCTTTTTTTAGATGACGGCTAATGATACCTCTCCTAGAAACATCTGAGGCTGGGATGGATTCTCATGGGAATAATAGCTGGGTTAAGTATCTGACACTTCGTATGCTAATCACCACCCTAGTTTCAGCCCCAAAATTCACTCAAGTTTCAGACAGCAATGCAGCATAAAGAGAAACTGGGCTGCTCAGAGCCAGGAAGCAGCCTGGCTCAGCATCACCGAGTTGAGCACAGGCTGCTTCACCCTGCCTCTAGTGCTGTCTTGGTGCATCTGTAATGGTTTTGGTGCCCAGGCCAGCTCAAGTGTATGTGATTTGTACAGTGGATTCACTAGGCACAGTAAAACCAGGAGAGATTTCCATGGGTAGAAAGGTGTGACTGTAGTCAGCCTACCACAGGACATCTTTCACTTTTGTCCAAGCTGCTGATCCTGTGCTCAAGCAAACGTCCTCATTTGTCATTCACAAGCATTCACTTCATAAGTAGTATTCAAGTGCTATATGAATGATGATTTATTAAAAAAAAACCCCAAAACTCCATATAAAGAAACACTAAAAACCCCAACATATAATTCAGAATGTTTCTGCTGGAAGTCAACATGGGGTGACCTTAATAGCTAAAGGTTAGGGGAGACAGTTACATGGGGCCACTTTACACTTTTGTAAAAGCAGGTTTAAAACACTCTCCAATTGAATTCCAAGAATATTTGTGGCAATTCTTTTGAAAGGGTCATTGACTGTACAAGGATGAAAGTTGTGGGCAGTCAAGTTCTGAAATTTATTTCAGCCTGCTGAAGAAAAAAGAAAAGGCATATGTTTCTAAAGGATTTGTTGACTTTTACTCCTTTCGCTTTATTTAATATACAAACTTTAAATGAATCATTTTGTTTTGGAATAAACACGCATAAAACCACAACATCAGACTATTTAGCATATAATAAATTACCAAGAATACATGTAGTCTCAGAATTTCTTCATATGAAGTACAGGACACTGTTTAGAACCCGAACTTCAGGGTTCTAGATCACAGTGATGATTTTATTTTACTGTATTTTGATGGAGTATTTATAAATTCAGAGTAGACATACAGGTGGTGAGGAAGAACATGTTCTCTACAACCTCAGATTATTTGGCTGAAGAGGGGTTAAAAAAAAAAAGGCTGGAGGTGGGTGGGGATCGAGTAACTTGCCTAGAAAATGGTTGGCAAGCTGTGACCTACACAGCTGTTGGGGAACTCTTGCCCATACAGTGATATTGGAGATGATGAATGTGAAGCAATTAGCACTGATTCATGCTTGTAAGTGCTACTTGAAGGTTCAGTCGAGGAACTGTGCTTTTGTATGATTTTGTGTAAGTGGTGCTTCAGCATATTTAATAAGGTCAGTTATAATACATGTTTGAAAACTGCATAAATGCAATCAGGAAAACATTTCTGATTGCATGAATAATGGTTGTTGCACATGCTTAAAATGCAGTAAATTATAATGTGATATAAATTAAGTTGAGCTCTAGAGACATTTTTACATTAATAAACTTAAAATCTCATGTTTTGATGAAGTGTTCTGATTAAGCCAGCATTTGAAGAGAGTCAGGTTTTAATATTTAACTTGCACATGTGCTTCACTCTTCTCGACTTAAGTTAGATTTTTCTAGTGTATAGTCAGAATCTTTCTGCTGGAATTTGAAGTGATTGTTTCATATCCTATTTACATTAATATAAAGAATAGGTAACTTCTCTCTGCATTAATCTTTTGGGGACTGTTTCTGATCTTAGCTACAGACTATGAGCATTGCAGCTTGCTTGAAGGGGGGCAGAGTATCCATTTTTCTCCATTTCCAAAGTCAGTATGAGTTTCCTTCCCTGCTGTTCATTTCCTGACTGTTTCCATAATCCTGTTACATTCCCCAGCTTTCACTCCTGCAGCAATTCCAAATGCCCATTGAAGAATTCAGTGTCCATGAACAAGTTAATATTGTTTCTGGTTCACTTCAGTTTCCTTCTACTTTTGACTGCTTAATTGCCTGTTAATTATATTCCCCATGTCCTTTTGATACGTGTGTTAAATGTGAAATTTTTGTACATAAAAGCTGTTTTTTTATGTTTTGCTGCATGTTAAAAAAGTACCAAAGTTTCTTGAGTCTCATTAAGTTTTAGGGAAAAAGTGGGGGCTGTAGGACTTGAAGAACCAGTGTGTTAGGTGAGAAGAATGTAGGGATGAAGATTACGAGTGTGATTTCATAGGTGGAGGAGATTTTAAGGAACTCTGGAGAGCAATTGGCTTTGTGCTTAGCCTGTAAAGAGAGGAAAATTGCATTGACTGAGACTGAAACTCCCTTGGGTTTCTTATTCAATTCCAGCCTTGTATTTGCTGGGCCAATAAACAGATAAAGAAGAACTAATAAAGAAAAGAATCAGGTTAAAGAGAGAATCTGTAGCTGCTAGCGCAGCTGCAGTTACATCCTTTCCTTGCATCATAGATTGCTTTCAAGCAAAATTGTTCACTAAGGCTATTGAAAAGACAAAAGCTTCTGCCTTTAATGGTTGCCTGCTGAAGGGATTGACCTTTGGCTGTGCTGAGGCAGAAGAACTAGAAAGAAAAATGCATATTGGAAATTCGTTTACCTTCGTTTTTAGGCTTGGTTCCTTCTTTCCTGCAGGCTGTAGCTGCCAACAGGTTTCGCAGAGCCACTCAGATGGCTCTCGGGCTCTTCACCATCAACATATGTTTCAGATGGTGTCAGCAGTTCTTCAGGTGCTGGGTTCTCTTACTAAAGGCCTCTTCTCTCCCCTGGTAGCAGAACTGTATTTTCCCTGCATGGTCTGTAAAGACTGAGATCTGAGTTAGTTTCTGATTGTTTACATTTTTCCAGTTGTGACTCTGACCAACTTTCTGCCCTTTCCTGAATTCAAAATACCCATTGACTTAAATAAAAAAGACCAACCAAACAGACAAAACCAAAAAAAACCCACCCCAAAACCAGAAATACCCTCTGGAATTTGTACATATATATCTAAGGGCANGTTAGTTTCTGATTGTTTACATTTTTCCAGTTGTGACTCTGACCCATTTTCTGCCCTTTCCTGAATTCAAAATACCCATTGACTTAAATAAAAAAACCCAACCAAGCAAACAGACAAAAACCACCAAAAAAACCAAAACCAGAAATACCCTCTGGAATTTGTACATATATATCTAAGGGCAAAATGCAGCTCTGTATAGATTATTTTATCTATTCTTACTTTAAATTGCATGACTACAAATCTTTGCTTAGCCTGCTGTACTTTCCCATCCAATGGTATGATGGCAAAGCAAAATGCTTCTGTGTAAACAGAAACAAGTTCCTGAAAATTGAAATCTTTAAGTTGGAGTGAGTTTAAAGTCGGCATTCTAAATGTTGCTGTGCATGTTTAGTACACCAGTTCCCACTGGGATGCGCAGCACACTTCGTTCAGGTGGATAGCTTAAGTTTTATTAGGCCTGGCAGTTCTTTATTTCACTGCTGATTAAATGACCTGTGAGCAGTGTAGCATGTCACCCTTGCGTTGGAGAAGAATTGGCACTGCCTGTGGAGTTGGATTCAATTGTTGGGACATATGAGTGTCTGGTTCCAAATGCTTGACAGAGATTAATAAAGTGCAGAGTTTCTTAAAGAGAATCAATGACAAAATGGCAGATGCTATTTTCTTCACCTTTTTTTCTTGGGGGGTAGGTGTGAAGTTGCATTTTCAAAGACATTATAAGGAACTGTAGACAGCTAACAAGGGATTGTGAAGATCGGGTGCCTCCTGAGCTATCCCGTGTGGTGGGTTACTGTCCTGCCCTTGGTGACATGGTGCACGAATCCCCTTCACACCGACAGCTTCGTGAACATGCAGTGAAGATGGGTTCACAAGTGCAATCCTTTATTTCTGATGAAAACGTTTTAAGTATTTGTGGACACTGTTATATTTGGGTTTTGGGTTTCTCTGTTGATGCAGTCCCTTAAAATGGTGATTCTGGGGGAACTATTTCATGCAGCTCTAGGGAAGAATTAATGTAGTAGAGCTTCACTCTCTTCCCTAGGGTGTCTATGACCCAGCTCATGCACATTTCTGCAGAATGTCCATTTGCTATAGCTGTGTATGAGTATTTTAAGAACAAACTGGTCCCAAATCTTTGATCTCATGAAAACCCTTTCAAATTCTATTCCAGCTGTTCTTAAACTTTTAGACCTGCAAGACAGTCATGCTATTCAGCGCTTTTATAGAATAAAAAAAAAAATCCCACCACCACCAAAAAATAGAAACTATTGATATGTCAAAAAGTGTTAATGTAATCCACCTACATGCACCTAATTTGGTCTGTTTAATTCTTCTCACTTTTCTTCTACTCCCCCAAAATTTCTGAAGAGTTACAGGATTTGTGGCCTCATATACACTCCTTTCCAACTCAGGTCCTGATGTGACTGAGAAAAAA
>VZTO01017006.1:1873-52982 GCA_013400615.1 Syrrhaptes paradoxus | reverse complement strand
AAAAGCAATCCTGTATGTTCCTGTACTGTGGGCTTTGTGGTCATTTAATTCTTTCTGTGGTATCGCTGGGTGCCTATTAAATTGGAGTTCAAAGTAGCTAGATCTGCAGCAGGAGATGTAGGAAAAATCTATTTTAAGTGCTTAATCTACCCTAGCAAAGTTTATTGAAAAAGATCTGCAAAAGCATATCACATTTTGATTGGTGGGTGTATATAGAAAGCAAATGGAAGGAAACCCTTTTCATCACTTGTGGATAAATTTAGCTGCAACATATACTGTAAGGGGGGGAAAAGAGAATATATGTTGAGAAGTTGAAAGACTATTGGTGAAAAAAATGTCTGTCTAATCTAAAGAACACAGTTTGTCACAGTTGTGACTTTCACCCACTAGTTACATATTTCACTTTTTATCTGTGTGGTGTTTACAAATGTATTAAATTAAACATTTTATTAGGGATATTAACTGTTGGGTAAAAAAAGGGGATTATTTTTCATTTGGGTCAACACAAAATTATTTCTGATTTTGTGAACAGCTCAAATCCTTAATGTAAAATTTTTGCCATCAAAATTTGCTGCATATGTAAATAGAAAAGGCTTAGATGGGAGAATGATTCCAAGTGATTAAATGACAGATTGGGTTGCTTTTCTCTAATAATAGAATAAGCTGAGGGCTTCAGAAAATGAGTGGAAAAAGTTCAGGAGTTAACTTCTTTTTTTTCTGTAACTGCCTTTCTAACTTTTGTTTAAGTTGTTTTTACATTTCACTCTTGAAAACCATTAAGTTAATTCAAATAAAAATCTTTCTGCAGGAAGGTATCTGTTTCCACAGAGCTGTTTTCAGAACAGAATGTGATTTCATGTCCAAACTGTATTGAGACAGATGAGAGCAGGTCAGTAACTAAGGTATCTGCTTGGATATAGCTTGTCTACCTGGAGTCCTCTGACTTGTTAGGGTGAAGGATTTGTGCGGTTTCACAACTATCTTTTCACTGGAAGTATTATGCTAAAAAATGTGGATCTGCATAAAGCACTATGTAAACCTGTGTCTCTGCAGCCCACTAAGTTGTGATGGTCCATTCGAGGTGGTTGTATTTGCTACACAGGTCTATTTGGTTTGGGAGTAGGGCCACCTAAGCAGGCATTGGCGTATAAAGAAATGTTTGTGAAGTTGGGCTTTAAGTTCCAAACATATTTCTTCTTGTAAGGAACTGAACCCAGCACTGCTGTCCTGTGCAGCAACAAACAGCTGTGTAATCTCAGACCCCCTGTGTTTCTGTGCTTCTCAAGGGATAGTGGCTATCAAAGATGAATTGATGGCTTTTCATTGGTGTCAAGATACCTTCTTCTATCAATGTGAATTTTAATGTGAACGTAGAAATCTTTTTTATAAATATGGTCAAGAGTTTTGTTTGTTTTTTGTCAAAGTACTATTTAATGTGGGCCATTGGGAGAAATAAAAACAGTTTAATGATTAACTAGAAATGTAAAAGGAAGAAGAATCACAGTGATGAAAAAAAATAGGGTCAGCTTTGAACTTTTAAGAATAAAAACATCTTTGAAAGTTCTCGAGTGCTGTCATAAGGTTTTGCAGTTTTGAACCTTTTATGCTTTTTACAAAAGTCCTAAGACCCTCCTCTTATGACTTGCTGTGGTTTTTCCAGATCTTCTGTGAAGCTCATGGAGGCCAAGGGATGAGTGATCTCATAAGAGGCTCATCCATCAACTTATTCTTCACTCTGTAATTAAGCTAACAGCTCAGTGGGAGGCTCATCTTCATACATTGACCTTCCTGCAAGAAGGGAGGTTATAAAATAATAGCAAAGCAAAGTTTCTGTCCTAGTGTAATCAAATGTCTGAGATGAGGCTTACATACATGCAACTCGTAACCAGGAGAGAGAACAGAGCCCTAAATTGGCAGTAAAATTGTTTCTTCTCATTTTTGTAATAGGAGCCTAGATATTACAGGATAAATANCATCCAACCAATACATGTGGAAAAACAATCCAAAAAATGCACTCAGATTACTAGGTAAGACTCAGTGGTGGCAGCGGGAAGCAAGTGAAGTAGAAGGAATGCACAATATCAGATTTAGAATGTCAACGTTAGAGATCTGTCCATAATTGCGGTGTGAATGCGGCTGCTCCGACTAACACGGTTTCTGGTTTACCCATCTTCTGTAGTGAATTAAGTTCTGCTGCTTAAACATTTTCATATCTAAGGGCATATTAAATGGTCCTTCCTTGAATTGTGTGCACTGAACCACGCAGTGCATTGTCCTTCAGGACTTTGGAAGTAATCGAATCCAAATCTTTATGCCTAGAAACTAATGATGACAAGTTTTTGAAGGAGTAAAAAGGCAGATACTGCTGGGGTGTCCATGACTTTGTGAAGACAAGAGAACTTATTTTTTCTCCCAACAGATAGGTCTTACTCTTTCTTGTGCACATCCTGTGTTCCCAGAAAACTGCAGGTTTTAGTTTTTTCTTAAGATGGGATGTTCTGGACATACCTAAACTCTCATAGTACACATGACCCAGTGCTGTCCTTTGTAATGCTGCAGATTTTGAATGTATCTGGCCACTTCTTCAATGCCAGATTGTCCAGTCAATGTGCCAGTTCTTAGCATCTGCTGGCTGTTCATTAGTGTTCAGGAGTAGTCTGGTTTTAAAGACTTAGCTGTCTTGGAACATACCTCTTTAAATAACAGTCTTGCTTTGTCCGTGCTGCTGTGATCTGAGAGAGGACTGGTATAAATAGCCTTGTTCACTTAAACAGAAGAGAAAAAAAGCCAGGGGTTACTCTCACACTTTTTTGCCTTATTTTTGCAGTTCTTACATATCTTAATTTGCAAGAATCTGGATTTGTTAACTTTTAAGGGCCTTATTTTAGCTTTATTCTCAGGGGTTTGAACAGAAAGTGTGTTCACAGTGTTGAGTGTTTCCTACGGAGTTTGTGCTGTGTAGTAATACTACTACTCAGGTTAATTGGATGCTTGCTAGGCTGATGCATCTCATTATGTACTGTGTGTTCCGTGGCTGGCCTCTCTTCTCTGTGTTTCAACTTTATGACTGCATCTAGGATCCCTGGTCCTCATTGTATTCATGCTGCAGTGGTACACAGGAGTCTCGCCCTGTCCTGGTGTGTCTACGTTCTGAAATATAGTTTTCTGATGTTTGGCTCTTTTATGCTTTGAAGAGATGGAAAACTACCACTAACAATTACCTTTCCTTGTTAAGATTTAGGGATACTAAGCTGTGAAGGATTTTTGTACAAGGTTATTTTTTGTGAGGTTATAACACACTTTAATAGGTTGCAATTATTTTAACCAGAGGCTGTAAATATTAGAGAGAATTACATACCCTGTAACTTTTGCAGGTTGTTAAACAAAATTATAGGAGGAAGAGTGTGTAGGAGAATGCTTTCATGTGAGATGCATATTGTGGGCTGACAGCCTAATGGGGGGACAAGACTAGGATATGTGGGTTATTTTCTCAGCTGGGTGACCTTGTGAAGTACATTCCCAACTTTGTACCTTGATTTCCATATCTGCCTACCCATAGCCACTTCATCTGCTCTCCTGTTCCTGTGTAGGGTTGGAATACATCGTGCTCCTGCAGCTACAGTCAACTGAGCTTTGCTGGGTTCTTGACATGCTGTCTTCTGGTAGTGTTTTTTTGTGCCTAGCAGTTGCTGTTGAAGAAAATATGTCTGGAAATCAAATACTCTTTTTTTTTTTTTTAAAGGCAAATTGTGCTAGATGTGTCCCAAAGTCTAGAGAACAGTCATTGCTTATTTCTTAGCAAAAGTCTAAATCTGCCACTTACGTGCCAAACTACATAGACAAACACCTATCAAGATTATAAAAAAATCACCTTGTGTTTCAGAATTATCCCAGAAGCTTTCTCCTTCTGTCTCCAGTTCCCTTTCCTTGGCAATTCTGCTTACTAACTGAAGTTCATTAGTCCAGTTTTATTTAAGAAATTGATACAAATTTGGCAGTGATGCTCTCTTTTTGAATGTACTAAATTAAATGTATCTATTAGCATCTAAAATTCATTTTATAAAAGTCTGGCCCAATGAAAACAGATTTCTGATGCAATAGTTCTCTGTATATCCAAGTGTTTCAGGAATTTGAAAACAAACATTTGACAAACAAAATTATCAGTCAACATATCTGCTTCAATTAAATGTGCAGTAGGAAGACTTTCTGCTGTTACAGGATGTTATGGAGACATGAAACGATTATTGATTGCCTTGCACTGATTTCAACTGTTCCCCATCACTGCATTGAAATGAGATGAAGGTGAAAGGAGCTAGAACTGGTATTTTGGTAGCAGATTACGTAGCTCTTTATCTGTTTTAGAATTCATCAATCTTAATTACTGGGGGCAAGATATTTAGGTCTCATTCTTATTGAAAGCTATTCTCTTCTCCTGTCTTTCTGAAAGAAGGATTAAATCTCCTCCTACCTGTAGTTATGAGAGATTTTTACTTTTTAAAATCTTTAGACCAAACAGAAAGATGCAGGGCTATTCCAGACCCTTACCTGGATGTCTGGATAAACAGCAAAGAACCAGGTGCAGAGGTGCATAGGTATGCATGAAGCATCTCCCTGGTTATTTCTGTGCCTTGGGAGAGATTTCTTTGCCCTCTTGCCACAGCTTGTGCTCCTGTCTAGAAACTACTGCTGTTTTCATGATTTGTTCCTTAAATGTTAAAGGGTGTGGAATAGGAGTTAACAGGGTTTTAATCTGTTTTCTTCTTACGTGCAGTTTCCCCCAGAGAACCAAATTCTGTGTCTTACTCACAGTTGGGGCTGATTCTTGTTCTAGTAATGGATGTGTCCAATTGAGAGGGACCGAGCTGTATGTTCAGGAAACATGTGCTCCTTTGATATATCCTTAACAACTGGGTTTGATCTTGTGCTCTACTCTTGGTTCTTCTTATGGTAGAAATTCACTAAGTATGTAATTTTCACAAAAATTCTGTTCCAGAAGAAATAAGACTAGGAGAAAAGATTTCTCCCACCCACACATGCCATTTGGGGGACGAGGGGGACAAAGTGGGAGGGAAATCAGGGGCAAGAAACTGAGGGGACAGAACAGACAATAGAGAACTCTGAGGCTGTTAAAAGGAACAAAAAGGAATTATATAGAAATATATATTTAGCATATTTCTTCCGAAATATTTTACTGAAAAATGTCAAAGTAGATAGATTCCAGAGCCCATTATGTCCTCCTACCCATTATTTGCCTACTCTTTGTTTGCCTTTTGCTTTGGAAAAAGCCAGGTCTTGTATATAAACATCTGGAACAGTTTTTATAACAAGAGTGGACAGCTGATAGAAGATGCATTCCTTAGGGAGTATCTGAATAGTTTTCCCTTGCAGCTGTTAGCAGTATTTGTCACTCAGATGGTAAAGCTGTTTCTTGGCAGTTGATCAAGCATACTTGACACCATTTTAATAAACATTACATATTTCCCCTATGTTGAAGTGGACTGCTTTTATCTGATGGGAGAGATATTTGTTCCAGTCACAGGAAGGGCACCTGACAGTGCTGCCAATATGCCACTTAGAATAATATAGTGATGGACTACTGAGCTATTCTGACTCCCTTTGAAGAAGCCAAAGCGCTCATTTCTCCAAGGACTGGCTGCTTATTCATATTGATGAAGTCTAAACAAAACAAAAATACAATAAAAGTTGAAGAAATTAGTTTATTAACATTTTTGTTAAATTTCTCACAGGATTTTGAAAAAAAAACAAACAAACAAACAAAAACCTGAAAACTAGCATGGCTTTCCTGCCAAGTGGAATATTAATGAAAGAAAGTGAATATCACTGAAGTTGAGTTCTTATCTTTAAATCTAACCTCCAGAAATGGCATGTCCTTCATTTTTTTTATTACACCCCCTATGAGCTCTAATTAGTATACATAAACCCCTATGCTTCTATATCAATAAAACCCTTTGAAATTCAAACAAGGAGAATGCTATTGCTATGCTAAGTATTTTCATGAATGGTAATTTATTTGACTTTTGCTACTAGTGCTAATAATGTGTTCAGGTTATAGAAACACAAGCTAGGGCAAAATAAGATATGTCTGTTTATTTTTTATGCAGACTGTGTGCCCTAGAACCCACCTGTGACCAGCTCTTCAATAGAAGCCAGATAGATGAATCCTACATGGCTTTTGGGTATACAGTAGGAATCCACAAGCAGTCTAGTTACTCATTATTCATCTACAGGGGATACCAACCTTAAGAAGCGCTCACTCGTTTGCTTCCATTTGTTAGGGTGTGCCCATGGTGGAAACGGTATTTCCACTTGGGTGTGGAATTGGTAATTCATACCAGTGGAACTGCAGCCATGGTTGCCTGGTTGTTTTATTCTAAAAAAAAAAATTCTCTGCTTGGTGCTGAAATGATTTGTTCCAGCCCTGTGCTGCTCCAGCTTTTGTGTGGCAGTGTAGGGAGTCGGATCTGAGAACCAGGCTGACTGAAAAAAAGAGATGAGTTTTCAGTCTGATCCAGATATGAAAGTCCTTGTTTCCTATTTCTGTGGCAACAAAGATTCATGTCAAATTAAAGTGACTAAGTAAACATAGCATGAGCAAGGAATTTAGCTTAATCTTTGGTATTTACTTGGCATAAGAAAATAGCTGATATACTGATGACATAAGCAGGGCAAAGCCAGCATTCTGATCTCTGTTATACCCCTGTAATAACATATACCATTAAATTTGATGGCTTTGCTTGGGATTTAGTATAGAATCAAACTGTAAATCTTCTAAAGAAGTGGAAATAGACATGGTGTTTTATCTAGCATCTACAGAGCTAAGCTTGTTCTAGAGAACTTGGAGACCCACCGTTAAAGCTAAGTACATCTGAGAAAAAATAACGAGGAGACAGGATGTTGAATGTAGAAGAGAGCAGGACTGGAATACTTCAGTGAAAAGAGGAGACGTTGGGGAAGGAGCCCATGGGGATATATAGGTTAGGAAGAGATTTTTGCTGAAAGTTGGGCCCTTGGTAGCAGCTTCTCAACTACTACGTGATGTGCATACTCTGTATTTCTCTGCAGACAATGTGAGAAAGTTGTGAGTAGTGTTTGAGTATCTGGTTTCAAATTTGGTCTGTAGTGTATCTTCCTTCCTCAGAGCAGGGCGTGTAGGCACATAGCTTGTCTGCTTGCTGCAGCTTTCCTAGTGGTATTTTGCTGCTTGTCTTGTAAAACGGTGATCAGAAAAGTGGACATTGCGCTTTTCTGGCTTCATGGTATGGCCTCACCTTAGAAGCAGCTCTTAGTGGTGTGTGAAGCAAAAAACTGGGTGGAGAGAGTGACAGTTTCAGAGCAATGATTGATGCAAAGAATGTAACATGGTGCCAACAAGATGTATGCATGGTTCCTAAGCAGATAAGGAGAAAGAAAGTCTGTCTGAGGATTGCTGCTGCATTTTCTCAAGTGTTTTTGAGTTGCAAGATAGTCTCTGCTTTTCTTGCTACTGTTTCCACAACTAATGAATAAACATTAAACTGAAGTACTGTGTGATCTACCCATTTCTCTCCCACCAAGGGAATACAAGCTTGTCTGTCAGGCAGTCACCATGGTTTCAACTCACGATAGCTGAATCCTCACAGCTAAAAATCCTTGACAAGCCTCTAACACTGTATTTAATCCTACCTTTGTTTTAATCATGACTGTGTATATTTCCAAGACGTGATTATAAATGTGAAGTGAGCTTGTCAAGAAGTCGCTTCAAGGCTTTACAGGTTTTGACAACTGCTGCACACACAAAGAAAGAATTTCCAGGGAAGGGTGCAGTGTGCTGTACCTAAGCATGGGGAGTGCTCTGGCACCGGTGCCTGAGTCCCATACTGGTGTTGCTGCAAGGGACCCTGGAATGAGAGTTGTCAGCTCCCCTTGTGTGCGTGTTCAAATGGTAGGCACAGGAGGCTGCACTCTGATGTGACACCAAAGTAACCGAGACCAGACTTCAGTCCAGTCTGCTGTAGCAAAACCAGCTGACATAGGTATGGCCTTGTCATCCTCTTACAACATCAGACATTGACGGAAGAAAGCAAGCTGGCTTGCAGGGGCCTGAGTTACCAGATTTTTCTTGTTAGATTTTTGGATGAAATGTTTGTTGTTGTTGTTGTTTTCCTGGAAGTTTCTCATAATTTAATGTTTTATTCAAAAATAAATTTTTCCCTACAAAAAACCACTGAGCAACGTCTAAAGAGAATAACTGGATCATCCAGAAGCTAAAAAATACAGCTATGAAGCAATTATGAAATAAGCAAATCTGTATTTCAGTGCTACACAAACTGTGGAGCAATAAAAGCTACCTACTGCACTTGATGACTATTTGGATTATGATCAAATAATAGTAAAATAATATGGATTTCCTGCCCACTGCTGTAAAATCAGAGGTTTGGGTAGGTCAGGTACCTTGAGATGAGTTCACAGCCATTTGGCTGTTTATCTGAACTGCAACAGGCTGCTAAGTCTGACATTCAAAAGTCAGCAACACAAATCTAAGACATTTTCAATAAGTAGTGAGGTCCAGAGATATAAAGGATTGCTCCAGAGGCTGAAAGTAAATGGCAATGTTTCCTTATAGCATAGCTCCTATTAACTGCCATCTTCTGATGCTGAAGTGTGTAACATCACCCATATTTTAAACACTTGGGTAGAAGGAGATAATGCTTTGGAACACTATTTTTAAAAACCCAGGTGATGAGCAAGTAAGTTACTTGAAAGTCAATTTAAAGAATAATTGCCTAGGTGACTCTGAGAGCTGCCATTAAACAAAAGGATGAGAGCAAACCAATAAACTATTTGGATCCAATACCTTTCATGAATCTGTCTCCTTCTAAAGAAACTATTGATCTTTACCATCAGACACATCCAGACAATCAGTCATGCTTTGACAGCCACACCTATGCATGCAAGCAGTATCATATCATGAATTCTGTTTCCCAGCAAATATTGATTTTTCTTTTTACTTTGTTTAGAGAATTTTCCAAAAATTACATGTTGTAACAATTTTCACCACACATGTTTTATAGGGATCTTATGTGAAGAGGACAAATATGCAGCGCTGTGATTTTTTTGTGTGTGTGTGTTTTGTTTTATTCCTTTAAATCTGTGAAATCTCAGGCCTGGCTGGGAAACTAGTTTGAAAGAAACATTGATTTTTAGGAAGGTTATTGAAGTCCTAAATGCTTAACTGCTTTATTTCCATTCAATTATATTGAAATCACTGGTCTTAACAATTAGCCAAGTCAGAGTTATTTGCTTTTAAGAAAGATTTAAACATTATCTGCTCTGTTGTCCTTCACAAAACATCGATATTGTATGTTGATGTATCCTCACATTGTGGGAGCAACAAACAATTAATTGTCCACTTAAATCATTTAGTGCTAAAGATGTTGCAGCTGTCAAATATCCATTAAAAAAGAAAAAAAGTCCACCAGAAAAACTCAACACTGAGGTTAAGGGTTATGAATGTGTAATTGATTTAGTTTGGAATGTGTTACTCTTTGACCATATGCAGACAAACTGTAGTAGGATGTATGTAACAATTACTGGGACATCATCTTTCTTACAAATAAACAAACCATCTCATTATGTCTGTGGCTGGCTATTACATATCTCTGTACTGCAATGCTTGTGGTGGAATAGGCCCCCAGTTATTATTGTTGATTTAATTGGAGAGTTGAAGAATTTTTTGAGTTGGAATGCCTGGGTGCATTGATAACCTGTTACGTATTTACTGCAGCTTATCCAATATGCAGAAGGAGAAAAACAATTGTGTGTGTTCTCTCTAAGTGATGTTGATTCAGGCAGGATTTTGAGCTTTGATTTTTGTCATTAAAAGTGGCTGACTTAGAGTGCTGAGAAGAAAGAGTGATCAGAAAACATACTGAGAACAGCATCTGTTTTCAGAGAAATGTTCTGGATTTCAAGAAAAAAATACTTTGAGGCCATTCTGTTTCCCATTATCAATTGTAGACTTACAGTATATTGAAAGTTTTCTTACATAGTTATTCTCACTGAAATCTTGACCTCCTTTAAGTCAAAGATAAAACTGGAATTCCAGAATGGATGTCTTGCAATAAATTTATAGCGTTGCTCTATATCTTTGTTCCCTGTATTTTAAGAGATGTCTGGGTAAAAGTATTTTCTTTTATAAAATTATTTATTAGGCTATAAAATAAAAATTCTTGCCTTTAGATAGGAATTTTTTTTCATGAATGAGATCCTGAGTTTTTCCTTAACTTTAGAATGGCTTTAGAAGCACAGTGCATTTGTAATCTGTGTTGCATTGTCACACTGAGACTTCCGAATAGCTCACCAATCTTGAAATTCACAAGAGCTGTGAGCATATTTTTATCCCTTATGTGTAAGAAACACATCAGATTGAATCAAGAAAACTTTTGAATGAACTTTCTTAAGATTAATTTTGCAGAACTGTTAATATTAAAGCAATGCAATGCTAAAGGGATCCTTCCAGTACTGGAATCTGCCAACTAACATTTGTAACTTTTAATAATTTTGAAGGTTTAAAATGACAAAGGAAGTACATTCCCTAAACCCAATCTGGGAGAAATGCAAAATTTATCATCAGATACTCTTTGTGGGAAAGATTCTGACCCCTAACAGCAAGATCATTCGTGAGAAGGGATGAAGTATAATAAACAATTGCTGGTTTTGCAGCACTATTATGGCTTTCTCTCTGAAGGTATGTTTTGTATGTGCAGTTTTAGCTGTTTATTTTTGTGTTTCTTTAAACTGTCAAGGAAAGATCCACATCAATAAGTATAGAGTCAATAGTGACCTTGGGTCACCTGCCTTCAATAAGACAGCCTGCTACAAACTATTCTAAATGAACTGTTGGCACCCAAACTATGCTGATAAGACTGGTGTTGCCTTCTGTTCAAGGATGATAAATCATTCAGGTGAAATCTCAGTTCATTTAAACAAAGTCATGTATAGGATTGAGTTTTATTTTCTGGGAGAAAGGGGGTTAATCAATAAAAGTGGAGTTAAAGTCAGAAGGATTGGTTTTTGGGCTGCAAAATAATTTTTCACAGTAGAATCTTAGGAGAGGAAAAATACAGGGTGAAATTGTGAGGGAGGTTCTGGTGAGCTATGTTACTTACCCTCAGGCTGTATAACAACACATAACAGAAGGTACTTTCAGAAAGCAGTTCAAGGTGGTGAGAGTATTTTGCATTTTTCCTATTAGAAACATTTTTTTTTAAGCATTTACATGCTTTAGGGCTTGGTCTTGTGGCATTCCAGATAAGGGACCAGACCCTGTAACACAGGAATGTGGAAGGCTGAGCCCTAGAAATGCTACTGTGTTGGAGCTGATCTTCAAATTTTGCCCAAGTTGAGATCCATAGTGGGCAGCAAATGCATTGTCTAGATAGCCTCAGTCTCCAGCTACCAAGAGACAAGTAAAACACAAGCGCTCAGGAAGGACATGAGACAAATCCTTCCACAATCAAAGGAGCAGAGAGAGCCTGAGGTCCTCAGGTGTAAATCCTGAGGGGGAGAGTCTGTTCTACTGTTTAATCTCATTTCACAGGATTAAAGGTCATTATTTTAAATAATTTAAATTTACATTTAATTTTAAAGGTCTTCAAAAGGAACTTTAGCAGCAGAGCTAGATAAGGTGCTCTATCCCAGGCTTTGAATTCTAGAGACATTGAGAAAGAGCGTGAAACATTCCCGTCTGTCCTTAGCTAAAGGGGCTCAAACCCACAGCTGCCGTTTCTGTCTGACTCTTTTGTTGTACATTGTGCTTCTCTTGGAGCTTTCTTGCTGTATAATTCAAAATTAATCGAAGCAAAAATAGTGGACAGGAAAGGCCATAAATCTCAACCCTCTGTAGGAGAACACGACCGTGTTCTTAAGAAAGAAGAGCAAGAAAATGTAGAGTGTGTGCCCTGATGTGCCACTGTCAGCGCAGGAGCAGCTGTAGAGGTTTAACCTTCTTATCCCTAGACAGTGCCAAGATTTCCTGTGACATTTTTTGTGCTGTGTGTTCTGTGACTCCTTGGTTAATATTGTTACACTTCCTACAAAAAAGCGTAAATATTAATGAAAGCCTGTGTTAGGGTCTGTTTGGGCTGTCTTCCAACTTTTCTATCCAGCTGGCAATAGAAAAAAATTCTGTCTGGCCTTTTGGATGAATCAATATTTAAGTCCCTTATGCAAATTGGAAAATTTTCAACAGGCAAATAAACTTTTAATCCCAAGGCAAAGCAGGGGCATGCAACCTGTCAGAGAACGCTTCTAACCACAAGTGGGAATAAACCTGCTGTTGTGTGCTGACCATAACTGAGTGCTTCTTACATCTTTGCTTCAGCTACTGAGCCAGCCACCCAGAAAGGCTGGAGACTCCTGCAGTCTTAGTTATTGGCATAAATATCATAATGCAGTATTCTATTTTTTGCTGGAATTTTGCTCTGCTGTTTTCCTTCTTTGTTTTACTGTTGCTGTTACTCAGGGTTAATTGTGTTTTGCTCTTGCAGTAGTTATAGGATGTGGAAAGGTGACAAAATCCATCCCTTAGTAGCTGCTTTGAAATGTTGTCTCCTTTTTTAATTTTATATTGTTAAAAGAAACCCCAACAAACCAAAACAGGTTTATAGTTTCTTCTACCTTCAAGAGTTTCCTAAGCAACATGCCTTCTTGACAGATGGATAACAAGAATTCAGCTCATACGCCCAAAGTTAGACAATTTTTAAATCACTTCTTCAACTCCTATAAGGAAATGATTTTTCAGACCTGTTTTGACACTGCTTATTTTTGATGCTGTCAGCTACCTGCAGCAGCTCGCTGGGTAGTGTCTAGAACGGATGCAGCATTTCCATGCTATCACCGTCATTCCTTGCTTACCTCTATAGCAGTGTGAATGAAAAACAGATGAGCATAACAGGTCCATCAAGTGATACCTGTGCCTCCCGTGAAATCTTTAGCTTCAGTTGGTCAAGAGTCTTCACTAAGTGTTCTGAGTATTGACCCCTGGTCTACACCTTCATATCGGTGTGAGACATTGATTACTGTGTGTCAGAGCACAACAGGAGACTTATGTTGACTTTTTCACAGCAGAGATAATTATGTTTTCTTCAGAAAACAACTACAGAGTAAATTATTTCCTGTTTCTAAAGTATTATGAAATTGCTGCAATACCCACAACATGGGCCATGTGAGTAGCTTGACCTAAGTCCTAAAAGTCCTAAAATACTTTGCAAAGTTGTAATATTTTTCAGATGATTAAGCTTGCTAGAAGCTTCCCACTTTTTAGNGAGCAAATATTCTCTGAGCAGCAATCTAATGAGGGCTTGGTTTCCTACAGATTTGTACCCTGCTTTTCCAGCTTTCATGGAGCCTCGGGCACATGTGTTCATACCCAGCCTCTCCCTTAGTGTTCCACTAGGGGCAGTTAGAAAAGCTCTTTTCTCATCCATCTCTCATGTTGGGATGTAGTTATCTTTGAGACCACTGATTTAAAATCAGTCACTGTATTCAGAAACTGGTGGTGAAGGGGATTTATAGACTTGTACACAAACCCTAGCATAGAAAGACTGTATAAACAGTGTATCCTTAGGAAACTAGACTAGAAATTTAGTGTAGCTAAGAAAAATTATTATTTATTTTTTTATATCTGATGGGGTCTATTTCTACTCTTAATCCAATTATGTAAAGTAAACGGTTGTTTTTTCTGCTGCTATGTATCCTGTTGTTTCCTTAGGAAGGATTGGATTCGCTATGAAAATCTTCTCCATATGTTCTGCGTTGAAATGCTGCAGAAAATTAGATCTGCACTCCCAGTAATGGCTGAAAGTGGTCTCTGGAGGTCAGATTCCAGGCTACTAAGTTGTGATAGCATGAGTGAATAAATGTAACAAACTGTCCACCTAAGTAAAACAAAGGTTTTCAAGTCCCTTCTAGTATTTCCCCTGAAATAATGAAGCTACAAATTTTTCTTCTTCCTTTGTTGGCTTACGACAATCAAATACCTCCACCACTCAAGAACGTTTCTTGCCCACACATCAGCTCTCTTGTAAGGATTCTGCAGAATAACCTCCAGAAGTATCCACTCTCTGCAAATTGCCTTCTGATGCCATCTGCTTGATGGAGATAATTAAGTCTATAGTTTTCCTGCTCTCATTTAGAGAGATCCATTTCACATGTCATTAACAAATACTCTCGTCCAGAACTGTAGGCATTAAAGATGGACTTGTCTGTGTACTTTCTACATATCCAGACCAAATACACTTGGGCTTTGAATTTCCTGCCATAACTACATAAACTACAATACTTACCTCTCAGTTGTGTCGCTGTGACACCATAGAGCATCTGACCCTCTGTTGGAGCTGATGAGTGGACTATAGGTATCTTCAGTTCCAAAGAATTATTAGAGGAATAAGCACCTTTATGTATGCAGCTGATAATACGTATTGTTTCACTCTTTCTATCAAATAGATCATATTTTATTTTTGTACTACTATTACTTTGGTAACATAATTGCATTCCATGAGTCTTCACTCTACGTTATTATTAATGGCTGTCATATTGGCAAGTTAATTTGGCTACAGTTATTTCCTTCTAATACAAACAAGATTTGATTAATAAGAAACATTAGGAATGTATAATGTGCCCATTATTACAGTTGTGTATTTGCCAGTGTGTATTGATGTCTGGAAGTGGCATTGTTTGGTTTTGCTCATGCGTGCATTTCTTTCACTTGCATTCAGCATTTTAAATAAAAGAACATTGCTAAAGCAAGTTGGGAAGCAACAGTAAAAAAAATGTTTAGAGGTGGTGATTAAGGCGTGTGAGTCTGTTACACTCCAGGGTATATGTGCTAAGCATGGATTCTGTGAGAAAGCCCAGTTATTTCCATGGCATTCTGGAAGTTGAATGCTGTTCCTTTTCTGAATTTGCGCCACTGTCAGTGATGGAATATTGATGTGCTAATGCTAACACTGGTGCCTCCTGGTTTGAAAAGGAGCAATGAGGGAAGCAACATTCATATAAGTACATAAGAAGTTGTCCTGCCTGCTTATGGGAAGCATGAATTGTGAGAAATAAATGAACTATGTATATAGAAGAGAGTACCTGGAGTTGGAGCTGTAATCTGTTCCCAGCTCAGCCTTACCCCTCTACCTTCCTCGGTTTTTAACATAGTTCAATCATACTGCACTATTTTGATGCATGGTCTCTGCCCAATTTTATTTTTTTCTTCCCCTCACCCCTCCTCAATAATACCTGGTTTTGATTTGTAGAAGGTAAAATGTATGCAGAGAGAGGGATCCCACCCAACATTTTACTCAGTGCAGTTCCCCATCCAGGTAACCACACAGCTAGCTGTGTGAGTGCTTGTGCTGAGACAGTGAAGAGATAACGCAGAAAAAAATAGGGTGGGGCTGATTTATTTTCAGCCTATGCCAAGTTCAAGCAGCTGCGAAAATGTGGCCCACGCTTGCTGGTAAGGAAACATGTACTGACATTCCCTTCCCAATGCAATGTCTGCAAAACTCTTTCTGGTGTTTGAGGAGGTACCACCAACTCTGAAGGAAGTAAATGCTCTCACTGTAACACAGAGTCATGGTTGCTCAACAGGCAGCTCTGAGAAGTACAGTGCGTCATGAATAGAGAAGATGGAGGATTTATTCTAAAAGTTACATCCTATAGTTAATCCATGTCACCACTGATGATAATCAAGAATCTGTGTGTCTGTTTTGGCTAATCTGAGTAGGCATTTGTATTAGGAACATCACTGTGCTGTCTCAGTGCTTACATATCTGCTTTATATTAGGGAAGAAACATCTCTAATTTAATTAGTTCAATTTATGGCATGAATGAGTTTAGAATTTATTATACGATGGATGGATGCTTATTTAAGAGACTGAATTATTCATTTCTACAACTGGGTAAGAGTAACGAAGCCTCAGCTTACCTTCCTGTTAAGTTTATAGGTATTAGTTTCTTCCACTGAGCTGTATAGAAGTCTGATGAAAGAAAAATGTAATGCAGACACAGTAAATTACTCTGCTCCCACCTCACACTGGGATTGAGCTCAGAAATGATTAATGTGCTATAGATTTCTATAGCAGGTCAGAAAAAGCAAAGAAAACGATTCACTCACTCTCACCAGGACACAACAGCTCCAGTGTTTAATATGTTCATCCATGCTTTGTCTGTCTGAAGGATACAAAACAAGAAGCCAAAAGGCATTTATCTTTATTATGTGTAAAGGAGGGAGAGGATGACAATTAAATTACATAATGGAAAGCCTAAACCTCTGCAATCTTTGTTTGATCTAAAACCAACTATTACCTAAGAAAAATGGATCAAATTCTGCTTTTGGTGATGTTGTTACTATCCTGTACTGTTAACTAGGCAGCATGAGTGCAACTGAAGAACCCTTTTCGGCATCTGTTTCATTGGGTGCATGGAACACAATGTAGTTGATTAAGAGAAAATTACAAGAATTAAATGGGAGGTGATGGGGACAAAGACTGTTTTCTGTTTTCTCCACACTTCACAAACTCTCTCTCCTGCTGCCTTGGGTGCATTTTCCATATGAAGTTGCTTAGGTAGCCTGGATTTTGAAGAACTAGCTTTTCACTTCTAAATTAATGTGCTTCACTTCAGGATGTACCCGGGACATGCTGTGGGCTGGAGGAATTGGAAATGTTCTTGTGCCCATGTGGCAGTCCTTCTGCAGCAAATTGAGACTTCAGTTGCTGTTGTGCTTTTTGTGGGGTTTTTTTTGTTTTGTTTTTGTTTTTGTTTTGTTTTGTTTTTTTTAATCTACAGAGTAGTCTATAGGGGAAGTTAATGTACTCTAAGGTTGCATGGGAGTGACCAAGAGCTTATTCTGGGGATGTGTTCCTCATGCTCATGAAACCTCTGAAGCAGGTTACTCTGGTAAGAACAGCTGGATGGGTTTTCCCAAGGAATTAGTTGCGTTGTACGCAGACAGGACTTTAATTCGCATGACAGAGCCACAACTGAAATGTGCTTTCAGAAATAGTAGAAGAAACAGTAACTGATCTTTTCTCAAAATACCCAAGTTTTGTTTCTCTAGCCAAGATACATTAGGCTGTCTAGGTGGCCATTAGTTGTGCAGGTTTGTTGGAATTCTTTGAAGGATACATCGGTCACTGCCTCTAGAGCATGACTTTCTGTTAGTAATGATCCTGCTCCCCACGCCCAACTTCAATCAGGGGTGAGCAAAAGTCTGAAAGTGAAGTAAAGCTGTTGGTGAAGCATAACAGAACTCAAGGACAAGGAAAACTGAAGTAGACTCAGCCTGAAAACCATTGCAGAGAGAATGGAGAACCCATTTGGAAAAGCTATTTGCAAACAGCTCACCTTCTCACACAGTCAAGCCCAGTCAGCAGCCAGGCTACAGCAAAGGAGCGAATCTCCAGAGCTTCTGTACGATGTATTCATGGCTGTGCTCAGGAGAGGCTGCCGACATCAATATTGATCGTGCCGTCCATTCCAAAGTACACTCTATATGTCACAGGCTTGTGCCAGTTGAATCAGCCAACACTGAATGCAGCGCAACTGCCAGAGCTCAGCGGCAAGATTGGGAGGGAGGGTTGTTGGTTTCTCACAAATATTTTCTACAGAAGAAAGATATTTTCCTTGACCCATATATGTTAGGGAGTGATGTCAAGAAATTAGATTTTCAGCAGTTGTTCGTATTTTGGATGAAAATCCATGGAATTTTTCATATTATCAAAAGATACCCTTTTTGTTATCTTTTTTTCTAAAAAACACCACTCCCCCTCCCCAAACCGAGATTTTTTTATGTGCTATATTTTACATGGCTAGTTTTATTCAAACAATTAAACATAATGCTTCAATTTTTTGTTTTCCGAAATCACATTCCAGTTTTCAAGAAATTTCCTTATGGTTTAAGGTGTGTCTGCTTTTGAGTTTGAGGGTGCTTCCATCAAATTGCCACCATTCTTTTAATGTACAATTGCCCAAATCTATTTAAATGACTGTAATTTCTCATGGCTTGTCATTTGAATGTTACTTTCAATCATCATACTGGCTGAACACTACCTCTGGCTTTATTTGGAAAGTTTATAACTCTCTGTCTTTCTTCTGTTTCCAATGTCTTAGGAAAGATAGTGCTGCTCCCTCTTTTGCTGGGATTTTTTTTCTCCTGTCAGAACAAAAGTTATTTCTTCATTCATTGCTACTAACATCACAGAAATTTCACCATCTTCTGTAATCTAAAAGATTAACTATTTTTCTGTCTAAGGAAAAATGTGTCCGTGAGAAATGTTTTTGTACCATATCACAGTGAACTGGGACACCTCACAGATTTCAGTTGGTAGAAACAGCCTCGACTCACATGCTTTCAAGGTTTGGTCAGCTCTCATCTGGCTGTCAGAATTTCAGCAAATCTGTTCTGCAGGAGCATTTAGCTTCATTTTGAATACTGCAGTGCAATATATTCCCTGTTCTGTCCTGGTTTATTTATTTTAAATAAATTCCCTTTTCATGGCTATGCTAGGTTAGTCGTCATCAGGAAATGATCTCTGGTGTTTGTTGATCGAGTGTATACTCCAGAGGAGCGGGAACCTGATGTTGTCACATTATTTTTGTTTGTTGGGAAATCTGCGCCTCAGTTGTTATCAGATGTGATGATACTCAGCGTCGTGTCAGGATCCAGTCATTCACTTTGCCGTACCAGATGATAAAGTCAAATGAATATCTTTAAAAAACAAGGAGAGCCTCTTCCTTTCCCTTTTTGCAGTGTTCCTCTCAGGTAGCAGGCAGCTAGCAGCCGAGATGTGTTTATGGATGGCTGCAGAAGCTGTCTGTATATCCATCAGCCACTCCGCAGCATTTTCCTGCAGCGCAGGGGAACAGCCGATCACCCCCATCCCAGCGGAGTGCTGGGACAGGATGGGAGGGCTGGGCTGTGTATCTGTGCAGGCTGGGAAATGTGCTGCAACGAGAAGGCTGTTTGGAACTTGAGCAGTCAGAGGCATATTACATGGGTAACTGTCCCCAGCACACATGCATATTAAAACTCGTGGAGGTTTAATAATGAAACTAAATGAGCTTTCCTACTTTTTGGTTGTTGTTGTGTATTTTAAGGGCAACAATTGCTTATGGCAAAATTTAAGTACCCATTAAAAAATTTGCAGACTGTTCCTAATGCAATCAAGTTTTCCTTACATCACAGCAACTGAATATATAACAACATGTTTTTTCATCTTCAGATCACTTTAATGTGTCGAATCAGTCATCATACCTACTGCAGTGGGTCCATTGCTCCAATTGCTAAAGAGAATATTGTAGTAAATAAACAATGTTAAGAGCTTGCTTAGTGTACAAAAGAGTAGCTCGTCACACTTTGAAGGGAAGAAAATTGTCTTAAGTAGAATTGGATATTTTGCAGATTTATATTAATTTGGCCCAGGAAATGAGAGGTTCCCAGGTCATCCACCAGATTCTTTCAGAAATGACCTTATTTTGACTGATGAGCTGAACTGAATAATGCTGATATATAAGGCAGTTAATACAGAGTGATTCTTGCTTTGGAAGCATATTTGTGTTACGTGTACATCCAGCCCTGCTCTTTCCCTTTTCCATCTCAGGCTTTTTTTGCTATGCATTCCAAAAAAGCTAAGCATACTGTATGACAGCCAGGTGAATATATATGGTGGTAATAAAAACAATATTTTAGCTATCAGTCTTCTGAGCTGGAGAGATACCTGTAGTAACTCAGTGCTCAGTTACCTTCAAAGTTTACCATGCCATCTGGGGAAAAATGAGTTTCGAGATCACAGCTGTGTGATCAGCCACTAAAACTGTGGCCAAAACTTTTGAATAAGAGATCAAAGACCTTTCTGCTTCATTGCTTCATCAGTATTCCCACTTGACTTGCCCCTAGGGCCAGCAGAGTCCAGTCCAACCTGTCCAGGAGACCTGCCCTGGGAGCAGCCATGTGTGCATGTCTCTGCATCCTAACTGCTCTCATCTGCAGCCTGAAGGCATTCCTGACACATTTCACATCTCAACAGTCCTTAACCCCCAACGTCTCTTGCCCTCCCACACAGGTGTTATCTGTAGCATTTTACACCCAAGCCCCTACTCGCCCCACATCATATTCCCATCCTCGTGCTGCTCTCTGACGCGCTGATGCTCAGCCTCCTGTCAGAACTCCTGCGCCATCCGCTGCTGACAACGATACGTCTTGGAGCATCGGCACATCTGCACAGTCCGTGCTCTGCGTGCCTCACTCCTACGGTTTGTCTTGTTGCAAAGAGGAGAAATGTGTCTGTGTTCAGGGGGCTGCTTCTTCACGCTGGTAAATCACAGGTTGGCCGTCACTGCTGTGTATCTTTATGAATGAACCAATGGTAAAATAAACCAGCAAAGACGTTTTGCAACCTTCAGCATAAACCTGACAGTTTAAATAGCACGTAGGAAGTAATACTGGATTGGAAGCACTTGGAGGATTTCTTCCTAGTGAACTGGAAATTTTAATCCATTTAATGAAAAAAAAAATAATGTTATTGCCTGGCTAGAATGAACTGAAACTAGATTGTGGTATACGCAGTGTGGGAATACTGGAAGTGCCATAAACTGAGAGCGTGAATATGTTCTGAGCTTACTGGCAGGAGGTTGTTGAGGTACGGCCGTAGGGTTGCTTTGTAGCAACTGTCCAACTTTCTAAAGATAAATTATTTGGCTCAGTTTTTACAGAACTACTGGATGATTAAATCTTCAAACAAATAAACTTACAGTCTGGTGTAGATTTTCTCTCTGTTTTCTGGATTTGAAGTACAAAGCAGGAGGCAATCCGTTGTCTAGCTGATGAGTACAGTAGGTATAAATAATCAGTGTTCATCAGAATGTAAAAAAAGAAAACATGAAGAATCTGGAAGTGGCAGGATAGTGAAGATAGGCAGGATTCTGTGAGTACCCCCCAAATAATAAATTAAATTTTCAGGAAATTCCTTCAGCTTTTCTTTGATTGACAGCTACGTAACAGACATGTAACATTCTCTGTTTTTTCTCTACAGCATCAGCAAGTCATGAACCAGTGTTTCTGCCAGTGCTGTTGCTGCAGATGACCGTTATATTCAGAAAGGTTTCTGTTATGCTTAAGCTTTGGAGGAAGTATTGTAGATTCTCAGCCATGATTTTCTGTTGTTTGTATAGAAATAAGTTAGGCATTAATTCTTTAGTCCGTATTCTGCTCTCAATTCTATCAGTGACATCTGCACAAATCTGCTAATTTCAGTTCACGTACTCCTGATTTATACTGATATAGCCAAGAATATAATCTGTCCCACTGAGTGCAAAGTAAACAAAGAGAAATAGGCAATTAAAGATACCAAGGACATACAGGAGACAGAAATTCTAGTGAGAATCCATCAAGTGCGTCAGGACAGACAGTGAAAAATCATGGTATCTAGATGACAGCCAGGAGTGAAATAGAAAGCAGAATGGGAGTTGTTTTTCTAAAATGTTGTAGAAATGCCAGTGTGAAAGATAGTACCTGAGAATACATTGGAGATACCAATTACAGAAAGCCAGGCTAAGGTCATAATAAAAAGAAATAAAAAAATTGGGTGCGTATTCTGAAGATCAAGGTATAGATATTTGGATGAAAAAGGGAAAGAGAGAGAAGAGAGTGACAGTAAACTGTCTTTTAATAAAAAAGAATAAAGTGAGTGGCTGAAAACCAGTATAAGTTGAGAGAAATTTAACAGATTAGTGAGAGCAAAGGCTTTTTTAACCTGATTGAATGCAAAACTAAGAAGAAAATCTGAGCCGAGGTGAAGAAACACAGGTAATGAGAAATCTTTTAGGGAGTTGCATACTAAAATTGAAGCACTAGCACAGAACAAAAACAACTGCTAACAATCTTTAGTAAACACTCTGCTGCTGGAGTTGTCAGCAATCACAGAGAAATCTTCACAGTGTTTGTAAAATGTAGAACCACTGAACCTTGCAGAGAGAAATAAAAGATATACAGGTAATTGTGCAGTTGTCTCTAATGTTAGTACAAAGCTGCTGGAGAAAAGCTGTAAAATTGAAGAGGCATTCAGAAGATACTGAAGGTCTTCAAATCCAGAATGATGTGAAGATTTATGATTAATGACTTTTGCTTCTCCACCTTATTTTGAGATTTTTATGATTTTTTGAGGCAGGAATTTTAGATTAACCGTGCAGAAGTGGATACAATAAGCCGTAAACCACTAAGTGGAGGCAGTTTTGAATGAAGGCAAAGGGCTGCAGTTGAAAATGTAACTGCACAGTGGGGATTGTACTGAGTGTAACTCAGCCAAAGAAAGCAGTTCTGGATGTGGGGGTGTTGGTGTGGGGTGTATGTTCATTCATCCTTCTGAGCAGACGTGAGACTCATTGTGGCCATTCTCTTCAAGCTCTTCCCAACTCTTGTCATGGTTAATGACACTTGATGTTTGAAAGGAAAGTTACAGATATATAATGATGCCTTCCAGCAAATTTCAAGATCTGCTAGTTTTTCTCAGAGGTGAACTATAGCTGTAATCTCAGAGCAGGGTCTGCTATAGGGAAAAGGATGATTAACAAATCCTGAAATCTACCTCACACCGTGTCAGGCTTTCCCATCAATTTTCTGCAGTCAGTAATATTGCTCACCCCACAGCAGTCCAGCTCACATGATCTAGATCTCCTTCCTAATCATCCAATATTTAATCAGGACCTATTTTGGTCCTTGCAGGTCTTGAAAGTTGCGTACAGTGAGCACAGGGCATTTCTCCATTAGCATTTTAGTTTGCATCAAAGTATGCCTTTGGGATGTTTCAGAACATTTTCTGTAGGTTCCTCAGCACCATCTAAATCCCACTTTCATTCCGGTTTATACAACCAACAGAAAAAGCCACCACCTGCTTTCCCAGCCACTTCTGCAGGTGAGGAAATCACCTCCCTCGGACACAGCAGAATGGAGTTTTGCCTCCAGTGGAAGCAGAAGGGAGTTAACAATCAGGGAAAAGATGATGCTTGGGTGATGTGAAGATAATGCTGAATCTTTGCCTGTCTCTAGTAACAAATACTTAATAAAGGTGAGATTAAACCATTTCAGGACATTTTTCTTAGAGGGTAGATTTCCATCTCATTCCTTGTGCTAAAATCAGTTAGGATGAGCTCCTCTCTAAGCCCATTCTTGTATATGTTGAAATAAATGGAAGTGTGGCTCTAAATCTCAGCTCTTAGCTTGGGTGGATACTGTTGTTTATTAAAGAAATCTGCGTTATTAATTTACAAGTAGAATCTTATTTTGCTGAAGATTCTCAAAACTTTCCACTGCTTGTGACACCCATGAAAAAAGTTGAGGCTGTGGCTTAGCAGCAAGAAAAATTGTTTATGAAGAGCACCGAAGGCATATGTTCGTTAAGTAGGTCACTAAAGACAGAAGGATACAAAGGGTTTTGTGTTTTTTTTTCCACAACTGGGTAGATTAGTTGTAAAGCATCTGCCTCAGGCGTTTTTGTACCAATTCCATGGAGCCAAGAAAAGGGTTAGTTTAAATTGTGTATGGTGTTGAGCAGGAGTATTCTAAGAGTAAAAAGATTAGTGTTGAAGCTTTCTCACTGTAATCTTAATAGGTGTGTGAAATTAATAGTAAATATGTGTATGTGTGTTTGTGTTGGAGGGAGGGTTCAATTAGAGCATGTTTTTGGAGATCCTTAGCACATTTCTTTAATAATTCTTTATTTTGTAGATGCAGCTGCTCTCTGAGATACACATTTCCTCTAATTTTACATCTGTAAGGTTTGGGGATTAGTTACACTGTATGATTGAACTATTTTCTCAGTTGTTAGAATTAAATAGCTAGTTGTACTAGACCTCAGGTGTAAAATTACAGCTGATCAAAATTCAAATGTTCTCTTGTGCCTAAAGACGTCTTTGTGACCTTCAGTACTCTTCAGATGTCTCGTAGTGCTGGTTTTTATCAGGTTCTATTCTTTGTTAAAATACAGTTTTGATTTGATTCAGACCCACTTCAGGATTTAATCCCTTTACCAGTGAGCAACTGTAATGTCTAGAGGTGAGGAACATACTTCTGTTTACAGCAGAACAGTTCAGAAATGCCTTTTTGAGAGCTGGAAGCTATATATTCTTTTGAGCCATGGCTGCTTGGTTAGAAGGTTCCCGAGATTGTAAAAGTTTTGCTACATCTTACTTTCTCATGTCATTGTTCATTCCATGCCGTACCACACTCCATCCTGACCTTTTATCACTGACGCACAGAGGCGCGTGTTCTGGCAAGTTCAAGAGTGCGTTATATCTCCCTACAGGAGACTCTTTCAGATGTCTGTCCTTGATCCAAGAAGCATGCTACTGTAAAAAAATGAAAGGTCACTTAGTTTTCTCAATTTGGTCAGAAGAACTAATCTTGAATGTTGTTTTATCATTGATATCACAGCTATGGAAGCTTAGAGCAATATCTATTCATATTTTCAGTTTCTGAGCATCTCTGCACACGCGTCAGTACTTGACATTGTTCACAGTGAATATTGTTTCTGGGCTGTCTACTGTGTGAAACTGCCTATGTACACAAATAAGAATTTTTAATGATGAATTAAGAGACACTGAAAGCATAAATAAAATGTACAAAGTTTCTGAAATCATGTAACACCAGTGTACCATGTCTGAATCTTTCTCCTCAGTTGTTTGTCATGATTCTGAAGCAAACCAGAAATAGAGTATAGGAGGCATGATGGTATTTGTTAGTATGGCGATTTGTAACTGATATAATGATTTAGTGTCTGTGACAGTAGTTTTGGGGTGAGTAGTTCCAGCCCTAGTGTACAGGGTGCAAGGGGTCACTTATCTCCCTCCTTGAGAGGAAGATCCTGAGATGGCTGCAGTGGTCAATAGAGTATCTTATCCGATAAGAATGGTGCTGCCCTTGGTTTGGAATTGCTAGCGAATACAGGTGTGCAAATTAAGCTATTAGATCATCTTTTTGATCGCAAATGCAAGTGGAACTCTGCTTTTACTTATGTGGATTGAAATTTTGAGCATGGATCTGAAGTTGCCTTTGAGCAGAGTTCTGTGGACTTCTTGGGAAAAAATAGGCACAAATTGGGCTCTCAAGTGCTGTCTTCTGCTAAAAAAATAGGATCAATACACATGGAAATCTTTTTACTGTGGATGGTAAAAGCCTTGGCATTTAAATCCCACTGGAGCCATTACTGCAGTTTAGCTATCCTTTGCCTGAACCAGAATATTTTGTTTCCTTGGCCTTTTTATCTTACTTTTTCTCCTTTTTTTATTGATTATTTGAGCTAAATCTTTTGAAATACCATTCCAACAAAAACTGTTTCTCTCCAAAATACTATTGCTTCAACCAGATGGCAAGTAGCAATTGTTTATGAAAGGTAATGTTTTGTTATTTTTACTTGATGGCTGACACAATAGATTAATTTCTTAATATTCAGAATAATCTTATTTCGTCAGTTTAAGAGATTAATAAGTTACCGTTAGTAAAATGTTATGTTCATGCAGTTCCTATGGTTTTTCAGGAAATGAGTAAAGATAACACAAATCTGACAGTAACAGAATGAAGTCACGAGGGATTCACTTGAATCATCTGGCCCCAGTTTTATAAACTGATCAAGGTATTTAAAATAACCAACTATATGTTCAAGTTGTTGAAAAACAAAGCAAGGAGTGCTTTCTTGAGGGAGGACAGGATTTCTGTTTGCAGCAACTGCTGCATTCTTTTAGCTGTTTTGTTTCCATTAAGCTTACTGTCAGTTTTGCGTAATGATTTTTAATCTTGTGTTCTCTTTTTTTTTTAGAATGGATAAAATGCCAGAGACAATTAACAGAATGATATTATAAACTCAAATGGAAGCTACACATTTGTAAGGGCTCACAGGGATTCTCATCTAAAGATGTGTACAAACATCTCACACAGTCAGCAACTGGTTATTTCATAGACCAGTTGACCATGACAGGGTTTTTTTTATTTTTCTATTTAGGGGTCACTAACTATTGAGCTTCCCTTCAGGTTGCCCCAGTATCTGATTGCCTGAGGAAATTGTTTCAGCTGAGGTTGTAAATCATCACTCCAATACTTCTCATCCTCAGGCCCTGTTAGAAGTGTTCCAGTGCCTATCTGCCCTCAGTCCTAATTCCTCCCTCCCTTTGCCCCCTCTCTGCTAGCCCCTGTGGAAGCCCTTTGCACAGGTCGTGGAAGGGGAACTTGTGACAGGAGAAGAAATGCATTGAACGTGGCTCTGCGGTGCCTCTAAGACAGTTCTGCGTGCCCGAGGCACTGTAGCTAGTAGGTGGCTGCTGTTGATTTACAACATAAGCAACCAAGTAAGGCTGTGGGTTTCAGTCTGGTCTGGAGTTGTAGCATCTGTGACAGTCCAGCACATCCAACACAACGAGGTCCAGTGAGCCCCTGCATTGGGAGACTCCTGAGTTCTGCCCTTCTGGGCTTGTGAGAGGGTTACAGCTTGCAGCATAACCTGCTGTGGCTGGTGGGACATACTGAAATGTGAAAAACCTGACAAAAGTAAAGTTAGAAAGAATTATTTAACTCTAGGCAGGGATAAGAGGCTTCTTAGCACATGCCAATGCAAGGAGGAGTGCAGGCAGAAGCGATGATGTAGTTCTAAAGTTAGTCTATTCAAAGGGCCAGCAAGAATAATCAAACCAAGGCTTTTTTTGCAGTTTTAGGTATTTCAATACAAGCTAGAGTAGACAGTTGTGTGATTGATCCAGCCACCCAAAGACATCAGCTGTGCGTGCTGGCACAGTGCTGAGCTACAGCAGCTCCACAGCCGCTGGCTCGCAGCTGGCCCTGCCTGAAGCACAAGCAGAGTAAATGAGCATCTGTTTGCCCTCAACATTGTAGACATACCCTCTGGTTTCATTCTTATGGATAAACAAAGAGTGGGTTTGGGTTTTTTAAGAAATATTTTTAATTCTTACTATATTTGTTCTTTTACCAAAAAAAACCCACAAAACAAAAAACTGCAAAAAAACAACAGAGCAGCTGGAAGGTTTCTGCATAAAAGGCAATATGATTGAGTTCTAAGGAATGGCAATTCGTATTCTAGCTGACATGGGCTCAATGGTGACTTATTTTTTTTTCAAATTTTAAAATCTTATTTCTGAAATTTTTGCCACCCCAATTAATTATTGTGACTGTGGGCAAAGAAAGCCTATGCTGTAAGTATTGCCTACCTATTGCCAACACTTTCTTAGTGTTGCCTATGGAAACTTCTGGAAAAGTCTTCCAGTAAAACAGGAGTGGCAAATCCAGTTTCCTGATATAGCACCAAAAAACCAAACCAACCAAGCCCAACTTTTATTTTATGACAATAAGAAAAAAACCTAGCATTCTGGGACATATTAAGCAGCAGAAATTCTTTTGCACATTAGTGGAAGCTGAGCAAAAAGTACACATGTTGAGAATTTGACTTTTATGGGGCATCTAAGATTGCAATACATGGTCAAGGATCTTTTCTATGCCATACATATCTGAGGACTTATTTGGATATTTGTACATTTTATACTGTTATTAATGAACAGGTATTATATTTAGCATTATAGATGAGTCCAATGTGAATCCTTAATAGCATTTCATTCTAGGCTAAAGCATTTTTAATTGCATTTTTATTAGTGACTTAGCTACAGTATTCCAGACAGGTCCTGACATCCTCAGACCTTTCATTACACATGGCACTACAGCACCTCAGCCTGGAGTGCTTTCTTCCAAGTTCACCTCTCAATGGTGCTAGCTCCTAAGTAAACCCCGACACTCCTGGCCTTTCTGGGAACTTTATCACTAAACTTCTCAAAGCTTTCCCCTACCAATTTTCAAATTAAATACCCACAGCACAAGCACTATTAACTAAATCACTAAGCAAAGCATCCTGTTTGGATGCATATTCTCGGATTCCCTGGAGAGAGAGTGAGAGAGCTCAGAGGTAGGTAGAGATGTCTGAACGTCCTTAGGAGTTTGGAGTCAGCTCTTGACACTAATGCAGACTCCAGGCACTAGCTACCATTGGGAAATCTTTATTCGCTGAAGTACTTGGTGGGCAAAATATTTTCTCTTCCTCGTAAATAAATAAATAAATACATAACATGTAATTTGCTGACACAAACTATTTGCTTAAAACAGGCAGTAGGCCTTGGGGAGATATTTATGGTACAGGCTAGATTGACTGTAGCCAGCAGCAGCTGGTGCTTTCACACTGCTTGGGGTTGGAATGATCTTCCGTACTGCAAGGTAGAGAGGCAGAAAATGCAGCTGCATCTTTCTGGAGCTAATTTTACAAAAGCAATGAGCTGGTAATTACCACTTTTCCCAGCTGGTCTTTATGAGGGTAAAAGGTTTAATCATAGATCGAGGCTGGAAGAGGAAAATACTAAGCAGGCTGCAAACCAGTGTTAATAAACATCCCTCCTGGAGACACTGAGAAATTTAAGCTCTTGTTGGTTGGGAGGAGCTGGGAATGAAGATTTAACTCCAAAAGGTTATCTGACAGTCCTTGGGGTTACGCCCTTTGTATATGAGTTCCTCAGGAAGGACCTGTGATGGGGTTTCATGATGGCTCCTCCAGTTCGGTGGGATCTTCCCAGGCCTTGGGGGAGGGAAGTGACCTGTGCTCGTTCCGAAAGGTGCAAAATCAGGGGGACTGTCTGTGGAGTATTGTTAGTCAGCATCTCATTTCTGCTTGATTCATACAAATAACTTATAAGCTCAATTAATGCAACAAAATATAAATATTTATGCACCCATTTAGCTGATGTTTGCCTCTGTTTATAAACAAGAGCATCTTGGAAGAGCTTCTTTTTGACAAGTAAGTAAAGTATAGAGAGTGCCTGTGCATTAAATTAAGCGTGCTTCGTTAACTCTTCCAAAATATCAAGTCTTAGTCACTAAACCAAAAAGTGACAATAGAGTAGGTTTGATGGGAATAACTTAAATACTTAAACTTCAGAAGAGCAAGAAGCATTGCTTACTGTCTTAGTTGGTGTTTGTTTTTACCATTAATTTCAGTTTTTTACTGTATTGTTATTGTAGTGGCATGGAGGGTAAGAGGAGAGCCGAGCAGTGGTGTTAATGTGCTGGTCTCGGGGTCAATTTCTATTTGCTGACTTTTCTGATCTGACTAACAGGAAATTGTCTCAGACCTAGGTCTAGTTCACAGTTTGATTTTTGCAAATTAGAACCCAGTCTATGAATTCTGATGAACCCATGGGTTCTGGTGAATGAGATTTTTGATAGTTCTGCCTCTAAGAAAGTAAGACAGCTTTTGTGAGCTTTTAAACTAGCAGTTTTTAGTATGCCCTTTGCATACTTGGTTTGCCATGTGACTATTCTCTTGATTGACTTTGTTGATGGCATATCAATCTGAGCTGGCTGGATTTGACACCCGTGTATTGAATGATAAAAGAATATTTTGCTCTTATTAAGAAATAATAATTTATCAAGCATGATACAGCAAAATGGGTTTAAATAATTTCAACACGTTTTTCATGTCATCTCTTGATTGCTCAAATAAAGATCATAAAAATGCAGTAAAGAACTGAGGCCCAAGTCTTTTATGTTTATTTTTGTTTGCTTTTCTAAAATATTTATGTTTGCTTTTCTAAAATATTTTCATTTGTTGTGATCATAACTTATTTCTCAGTTAAATTTCCTGAGGGTAAAATCTTGATGCGAAGTGATGAACAGATACAGAATGGAAAAGACAGCTCCTGTCTCAAGCCTCGCAATGGAATTAGGTCAGGGGATGTCAGAAGTGAGCTGTGCTCTGCGCAAGAGCCTGGCTCAGGTTATCTGCCCTTGCTGTCCCAGGCGGATGTCTATTCAAGGCGGGCACTAGACTTTATAAGGGGGCAGAAAGGAATCGTGCCAAAGGCCTCATCCTGCACCCAGTGAGAACAGAACACAAGATTTCCTCAAGAATTGGCTTGGCACCAGCTTGATAGGAGTCAGATTTCTTTGTGTGTGTAGAAGCTGTGATGAGAGACTCTGAGTCCATCAGGGACCTGGCATCGCAGGACTTGCAGTAAAGCTCCGTGTCATTCCCTTCAGTGTGTTTGTGAGGGACAGGCAACTTCTAGAGGCTGAGGTTCACATTTATTCCTGGCTGTGTGCAGATGCCGAGCCAGTACATCACATCTGTATAACGCTGGGTTGAGCCACGGGAGTCAGATCCAGTCTTGGTTTGTGGTATCAGTTCTTCTCTTTTCATGCGTGATTTTAGGTGTGCAGAGTCCCTCCAGTTAATTAAAAGATTGACTTAGTCATATGCACTCACTGAAGCATAGGCAAAACCTTCGAAGTGTAAATTCTATGCAAGGAGAAAGATATTTTTAAATATTTGTTCATCAAAAATATTTCTCAGTTGCTGTCATCTGTTCTACTGAAGTGGATCCATGCCTGGCTTTGCCTTCCCTTTGAAGTCCATCAAATAAATAGTCTTTAAAGTCAGCTATGAAAAAAAAATTATTTCTCTCTTATATCAGGTATGAAACAGATGAATATGTGGAAAAACCCTTTCTGGTGTTTTTGTCAGCCAAAAGGAAATGAAAGTGCCTTTTTCTGGTGCTCTACGAGACAGAAGTGTGCTAATAGAATGGCATTTGGCTAATAGCACAGCACATGAAAACTGGGACATGACAGCAAAGGTGGAAAGGTCAAAAAGGAAGAGAGAAAATGATTCCATTTGGAGGTGAAGGTCATCTGAAATAAGTGATTTCACATTTAAAAGGCCACTGAGGAGAAAACTGATGAATGTTAACATATTTTTCTATTGTTTTACTTCATTCTTTTTTCTTTTCTCATTTGTAATGCTTACGTATTCAGGAAGTTGAGGTAGGTTTTCCACTTTTAACTTGTAACTATAGAGTGAATAAAAATATTTACAACATATCATAATTTATATTATACTTTAAACTCTTATTATCAACTGTTAATATTGTTATAAATGAATGTATGGGTACATGCTAATTATTAATATGTTAATATTGATTTATTAACATGTTAATATTAAAATGATATAGTAGTTTCATATATTAAAGCAGGCATAAGGTATTTTAAGCACGTTACTATCTGTCCAAGTTGAAAGCTCGGAAATGAATAGATTTCTGTGCTGTCATTTCTGTCAAGAAGGTGTTTTATTGAATGGGAATGTTAAATCTCTTTAATCAAGATGATTGTATTATTTTTATATATAAATATATGTATATTTAGAATGATATACACCTGGAAATCAATGTTGTGTTTAGGCACTCTATGTTGCTATATCAACATCCTGTTTTTCTGCTGGAGGAAGTTACAGGGAAAGGATGGTATCCCTTCAGAAATGTTAGAGGAGTTCCTCCACCTAACAAAAGTAATTTGGGGTTAATGTACAAATTCCAGCATCTTGGAGAGTACTAGCACAAAGCCCAGTCCATTTTTCACATCAGAGCTTTAGGTGGTATTTAAATGAGACATAGATTTTCTGCTCAGCCATATCTACAGGGTGAATTTCACCTTTACAGTGCAATAACTATTCAGTTGCAGTTCATGCTGGTATCAATGCTGAAGTGAAACTCCAGAGCTGGATTTTCTGTTGTCCAACTGGTATAAGTTATTCTGAACTGCTATTGACTGTATTGCTGTAATGTATGTGTACTCCTTATTTACTCCTATAAATAATAATGAGATTTATATATCAAAAATCTCAAAGGTTGTATCTACTCTACTTTTTAGAGTTTTTTCCATATTTTTTCTTGTGTAGTTTCCTGTTATCATAGTGTAGTTTCAGGCATATTCTAAAATAAATATAGTTTTAATTTTCAAAAAGGAATACTTAACTGGTCCACATAAAGGAGGAAAGGAGAAAGAATATGTTTACAGAAAGGATGGGTGGTGTGGGGTTTCTTTGTGAGGAAGGCACATTTTCTGTAAAGTATTCCTTTGACACTGAAATTGAGATAAACCCCTGCTCCAATCTTTTTTTTCAAAACTGGTTCCATATGCCAACAGCATAAGAAATCTTTCTTGGGATTTGAATTATTTAACAGTTTCTGATGCTGAAGACCCAGCAGCAAAGCAACACCTAGGAAAAAATGTAAGCAGGCAAAAAAGAGAAGAATATTTTGTTGCTGGAAAAAAAATATTCTGCTCAAAAAACTTAAAAACTGACACATCCTCAAAAGTGATTAATGCTTGGTGAATTTAGCAGTACATCATAATCAATTACAAAGTGGTGTAGAACAATGAGAGGGAGTTTTTGTATTAACAAAGCTGTGGAATACAAAGGCAAGTCCGCGATTCTGTTTCTGGTGCCAAACTCTCTACTGCTGAAGAAAAAGTCTAGATACTTTTGGTGTATCTGAAATAAATGATGAATAATCATGTTCGTTGTTATCGTGGAACATCATCACTGTCCGTGAAGTCAGTATAGACACCAAGCATGAATAAACTTGGAGAAAGTAAAATGCATTTCCTCCTGGCAGTCGTGCAGAGTTACGTCCAGCCCCCTTCATCCCTGGGAGCAGCTGCCCATCCTGGTCAGCCCCCAAAGCGGGCAGCGAAGAGCGGGGCAGCATCCCATAGGGCTCCACGCTGTCAGCGTTGGTGCTTTCTGCTTCCCATGCTGGCCATAGTGTTCAGAAAGGAATGTGCTGCCAGGGGGCAGCTATGCTGGTGTGCAGGGAGGGCAGGGAGAGTCCCCATTCCTCCTCTAACAGCCCTGTGGGCTGTTCTGAATCCTGAAGATAAGAACCTGCTGGCTTCCAAGTCTCCAAAATATTGCAGGGTAGGGCGGCTGGATGGCATGAGAGCATATGAAATTCAGCCTACTGGAGATAAATGGTAAATAAAGCCCTATGGAAGAAATAATTTAGGTGTCTGATGTGTTTTCAGTTACCCTCCTGGCAAGGAAAAAGAAATCTCGGTGTCATTCTGGACAGCTTGATAAAGACATCTCCTCAGTGGCAGCCCTCAAGAAATGAATATAGAATACTGGATGTATTAAAAAAGAAATAAAGATTAATATGCAGAAAAATATCAAAGCATTATAGGAATCTTCCATGCTTCCTCACTTCAAATATGTTATTCTGTTGTTATCACGTCCTCCCAAAGAGGACACAAGTGAGATATACAGAATAGGCTGAAACTAAATGTAACAGTTGGGCTTGAATCCCATTTCTCCAGGACTAGGATTGATGGTGCTCTGAAACAGGGGAAACTTTGTCTTTAGGTAAATGTTTGCTAAGTGCATAGCTTACAACACATGGAAGAGCTTTCCATTCTTTCTGCAGAGAGACTTGTTTGCAACAGAAAAATCATTTGGCCAGGCACTCTGACAGTTCCTGCCTTTGCCATTTTAAAGTCCAGTCAGAATTAGGTAAAACGGAGCCACAAGACTCACAGCAGAATAATATCTTTACTTCGGATTTAAGATTTTTAAAATTTAATAGTTGAAACAGTGACAAAAGTAATTACTGCACGTGCTCCTGGGTGTTATTGTACTTTAAGTATAAAGCTTATGATATTATTGCTGTATTTCTGTACATTAATGGTAGGATTTACATGTCTCCAAATGAATATAAGTGGGTTTGGATTTGCTTTGCTGACCCTTCCCCACACCAGGATGATGTGGATCATGGTACACAATCTGAACAATATGCTCTTATCTTTGTCATCAGAGGTTGTAGGCTGATATGACATAATACAGTTAGCAGACAATATTTAATAATGGGCATACCTTGAGAATTCAGAAGAAAAATTCAAGTGCTGAATCCAAGGATTTTTTTATTATTTAATTTCTAACCTGCATTTACTACTCTTTAGGACACAATCTGTTGATTGTCTTATCTGTTTGGGCTAAATGTCAGGATCAAAAGATGAGCTGATTCATTTGTAGTTTAGTTATGTAAAATTGTACTGAAAAGACTGATTGTATTTTTCCTGAGTTTCCTTTTTTTATTTTTTCCCTCTTTTAGGATGATTATTTCAGAAACTGGAATCCAAACAAGCCTTTTGATCAAGGTAAAGTCAGTACACATTTTGTCATTGTCTTCTGCTATTTTGTGACATCCCCATATACTTTATGCCTTTCTTTCTCCATATGTCCCATGCATTACTGAAGAGCTATATTCATACTTACATCTCATTCCCAATTTAGTCACAGCTTGAGGTGGTTTATGTATAAAGGTTTGACTCATCTCTCTATTTTTCAGCTACGTTTTTTTAATTTACATCCATTGTAGTTTATATACAGTGATGATATATATGCTTAGAAAGAATCTCTGTAACCATGAATCTCCATCTAACATGCAATTTAAAACAGGTATCTTCACGTACATTTTATTTCGTGTCAAAAGCTTTGCTAAATGAATGTCATAAATGTAATTACTGCATTTCCTAACACTCAAGGGGCCAATTCTTTGAAGCCAGCTGTAATGTGTGAATTTCAGGGCTGTTTTTCAGAAGAAAAGGGTGTTGTGTGTATGCTGTTGGTTCTGATACAGATTCTGTAGATGACAGTTTGAACTTTGTCTTAGTGAGTTGTTAAGTTATGGCAGTGCTTCAGCAATTTCGAGGCCAGACACCAAAGGACAGGAAAAAACAATAAAAAATATTCTAATTGTGTCCCGGATAGCACTGGAAACAATAACCATGCCAGGAAAAAGAACATAAAAATGACAACTGACAAGAGATCTCAGATAGCAACTCAACATCAAGCATTCTCTGCTTGGTGTTCATAGCTAGCAAAAAACTTTTCAGATGGGAAGGTAGGAGATGTTCCTTTTAAATACCACAGAGAAATGTTGCTGGGAACATGTGTGGCCCTGATGTTGCTGGGTGTGGTGGGTTGTTTTTGATACTTGATGTCTTATCAGTGAAAAAAACACTGTGTGCAAAGTAATCTCAACTGTCCATCCTCTGAAAGACAGGTACAAAAGTTGTGCAAGCTGATAACATGCCATAAGTTTGTCCTTACAATCAGAATATTGTACTTTTACTTTGCTTTTTGTTATATTTGTTACTCTGACACTAAGATTCTGTAGCAGTCCCTGCGGGAGCACCCTCAAAATGTGTAATATGAAACCACACAGGTCTTCTATTTTACTTCTTAAAGCTTTCCCGAATATATATATATATTTTGAGACAAGTGTTAAAAATTACATTTTGCACAGCTTCTTTTTGTTTGGTAGAAGCAGTTATCAGCTGTCTGATTTGTGGAGGATAACAACACACAGTATGAAGCACAGGTTGGTTATCCTCTCTGTTTGCCTTTTGCCAATTGTTCATTTTTCTTGTTTGTAACGTTCAGTGAAGCTCATATAACTCCTGCTTGAGAACATATATGAGGTGAGGATAGTGCAGCTGTAAAATCACAGGTAGAAGGCAGACTTTTTCCATTGCTTAAGGCATCTTTAGGATCCTGGCTTTCTTGGACTAGCTTTGGTTCACTATTCAACATCATTCCTCTTAAATTGCAGAAGGCCAGTGTCGAGAATTTTATTCAAATTGTATTCTATAAGTTTCAATCTACTTCTCCTCTGAAATTTGTAGTCATTCAAAAGTTATCCCATAGGTATTTAGAAAGCAACAATCATGTACGTGGTAACTACAGTACAAATGAATTTCATTCCTCTCTGTTGGATCCTATGTTCAAAGTTAAGTGGCATTCAAGTAGAGTGTGAGACTTCGTTTGCCCTTCAGAATGGGAAGTGGCTATCTGTATAGATAATTGTTGTGATTTCACATTCAGAAAAGGTATTCCTGCAAGCAAATTGCTTACGCAAATTATTGAGCAGGCAAGTAGCTTTTTTTTTAAAAAAAAAAAGTTCATGGTGAAACAGTGACAGTGTGGCACACAGAAGGAAACACCAAACTGTCCATGGCCTTCTCCAAGCATGACTGGTGGCTGGTGTCACTGGGATTTAACTAGAGGATAATGCTTAAAGAAAATTAGATAATGTCAGTCTTGCATATATGCAGGAGGTACATAATACTTTAGTTAGTTGCTAATTTTTTAATAACTTCTTAGGAAAAAAAAAAGCCAAGTCATGTTACAGAAAAAACGTTTTTATGCCTCTGGAAATATACTTGTGAATCATAACACAAATGAGAAGAAAGAGTGAATCATTGAAAGAGAAGGAAAGGTGTGAACAACTGAATAAAGGGGTGACTAGATAAATGACAGGCCAGCAGAGGAGGTGAAACCACAATGCTTGCTTTATTCACTTTCAATTTCAGATTTGGCAGTCATTTATTTTACAAATAAGAGTCATAAAAGGGAGCAGCTTTGCCAACAAGAGATTTGAATCTTCAAAATTACTGAAGTGTTTAGGATGAAAATACCCATTGGAAGTCTCTGAAGGAGCTTTTAAAAAATTCACTTTACATCTATTTCTATATTTCCCTGCCAGACATGTCCCTTGTATTGTCTGTAGGTAGCTCGCAGGAGTGTCACTGGGGTTTTATACGTGTTAGAGCTGCAGAGTGTAGGTTCTCTGTCTTTAGGGAAATGTAGCTTCGGTGTCAAAGGAAAAGGAAAAATGATGTTTTTGTCAAGGCATATATCCGCAGAGATTTTCAAAGGCGTTTGAGGGATTTAGGATTACAAATCCTATTGACTTCAAATGGAACTTATGCTCCTACTACTTTCAGAGGCCTTGTGACCCTCTGTCTTCCCAAGAGGAAGAACAAAAAGGTAAATCCTGGCAAAATATTGCAGGAAGATTTTGCACTGAGATGCTTTAAAACTGTCTTGTTCATTGTGTTACTGAGATGTCTGACTCTGGGCAAAACCACAAATCGTTTTAAAGGATCTGAGATCACACGTGGATACCTTGAAGCGGTATAAACAGCCATACATCTGTTAGAGATTCCTGTCTCTTTACAAAGAAAAGGATCGTTTCTCTTTCAGTGTAAAATTTCTCCAAGACTATGGCTAGCCTGTCGGCAGAAAGCAGAATGCAGGGTAGGCAGCACAGCCTGAGCATTAAACTCTGCCTTGTGCAGAGATCTGTGCGCTGCTTTTGTCTCGTTTAACTCTTACAAAGGGATTTTTTTGACCACTAGGTCATTATTTTTGACAAAGAGGTCACTGCTCTTGGCTGTGGTAAAATTCACCCTGACTAGAACATTAAAATAGACGCTCATACCTTTCTAAAGAGATTTCTTACACAAAATAATTACCTTAGAAAACTGTTGCTTAGTTTAATTACATGTGCATGGAGCATGGGAGTCTTTAGCCACTGATTCCTATGTTGTTGTCACCCCAAAAAATGCAAAGAAGATAAATCACATCATGTTGTGGCTTTGGGCCCTATGAATCGGCTGCTGACAAGACTAATCACCAGTTTATATATACATATAGATATATAAACACACGTTTAATTTCTGTCATTTTCAAAGCAGAGAAAAAAGAATAGCCAGAAGAATTTGTCCTAGACTTCTTGCAGTGCAATCTGCAAGTAAATTGTTTAATCTGTCTTTAGTCTTTACTTCTCTATTTTCCCTGCACTGACTTTTTTTTTTCTTGTTGTTCTTTTTGGCTTTGGGGTGTTTAAATGCCTCCTATGCTCTTGTCTGATTTTGGAGCTAGAAAAGCTTTTGTTTTGTGTTCTTTGGGGTTCTTCTATCCAGAGAGCCTGTGCAGGTCCTGTAGGAAGGAGACCTAGCTTGCTGCTCTGAACTCAGCAGCAGCTCTGTGTCCTCAGCACACAATTGTTATTTTGAGCAATATCCCAAAGGCAAATTTCAACCTCGCGACACCAAGGTTCTTCCTACAGTGACTGAGGAGAAAAAACTTCTCCTGCAGGTGACTGAAGGCAGACAATTGTCTCTCTCCCTGGGTTGTAGGGGAAATCGGGGTCTAGCATCACTCAGCTGAGGCTAGCTTGTGTGAATAACCACTCTTTGGGAAAGATTTACAAATTTTTAATATTTAAAGTCTGTTTCTCGATTCTAAGTCTAAAATCATGTTTGAATATTCAAATTGTGAAGCCTTTCTGTGGAAGCCAGACTGTAGAATCACGCGGAAGGAGCTGGGAGGACAGGGTTTATAAATGACTGAAGGTGGCTGGTACCTGCCAGGAGTGATCTCACAGAGGCAGCTGGGGGATTCAGTGTGTTTAATGGCTTTAAAACCAACACCAGTTAGAGGTTTTGAAAATCAGCAGAGTTCTGCTTCTAGGCTTGTACTTCATTTGCATCTTTTAAATAGGAGCTGCTGGTTCCAACCAACTCTATATTATTTTCTAAAAGAAAAAAAAAAGAGCTAGCTTTCTCCAGCAGATTGAATTATTTCATTATACATTTAAAAACAATAGCAGTGCCATCAAGCTGTCTGCTTTCTGCTTGCAATGCAGAGAGAAATATCTGCATGTATGCCTCAAGAGAAGAAATACCTTGTTTTGTAAAAAAGTGTGTGTGCCTTTCACTGAAACAACCCCTAGAGTCACACAAGGTATCTTTGTATAACACGCCTTTTCGAGGGAAGTCAGCTTGAATGGTTCAGCTGCCTCTCGGAGGGTACTTGAGTGATCAGAATTTATTTTCAGCTTAGCTACCAGCCAGCTTTTTATTCATCCTGAACTCAGGAGAAACCAATACCAAGGTGAGCATCTTACCGACTGAGTCAAGCTAACGAGGCATTCGGACTGCAGAAGGCAGGAGAGCGTGTAGCCTGAAAATGATTGCCAGTCATTAATATTGAAGTCAATTCTGTCAGAGTTGCAGAAGCCAGAAAGCAGAAGAGTGGAAGGGGCAGGTTAGTCAGGATTTTAAAATATGAATCAAAGGGTTGGAGGTTTTTTTTCCTGACAAGGTCATTTGAGAGTTCTTAAGGAGCTTGACAGCTAACTTGGCATACTTTCCTAGTCTTTTCCATCTACACTTGAGAAAGAAAAGAGGGAATTGGGGAAAAAGGTTAGCATAACATTCTCAAGTCAGAGACTTTGGTATGGTAATTAAATGTGTATGATATTCTGCACCTACTCAGACTTGCCAGAAAACTCATTAAGACTTTATATATTATTATGAGTGAAAACTACTAAATAAAAACGTTTGTTACTGAAAATTTCTGCCAAAAGCCACCTCTCAATAGCTGTAGTAATTGCTGCTACAGACAAATAAATGTTGCTAATTTTTATGGTAAGATGCACAAATAAAGAGCACATTTTGTTAGGTTTAAAGTTGCTGTTTGGAATGGTGTCCAATTTGCTTGCCATATGGCTTTTTTAAAAGCATCATTACACAGAACGTAGGAACCGTGGAAGTAATGGGATGCACTTTGTATTGCAGATACCTAAGCTCTGAACCCAAAAGTGTTTAGTCCATTGAGCTGTCGTTATTATTAACAACAAAGCCATAGAACGACACAGTCAGAGGGGGGAAAAAACTTGATTCTGTTATAGTGCTGAACTTTTTCTGAAATCTGTGCCTAAAACCATCCACTGAACTGTGGCGTTGTCTGTTTGAGTAGGTGAGAGTCCCACCCTTTCCACTGGGATTGTGACACGGGCAGATGATGGCAGTGGACTGAGCTGGCCCCAGTCTCCTACCCTGACCCCGCCTCCTGCACTGGGGCAAAGGGACTGGCTGGAAATGGAATTTTACCCATCACTGGTGATAGAAATCCTGTGTTTCAGACTGCTGAATTTCTCAGGAAAAGAAACTCCTGGTTAGAAATAGTCTGAACTTTTCCCCTTGTCTTCCCGCCTTTGTCTTTATTTTCACTGTCTTTAGTCACAGTCCTCTTCCCCAGTAACTGAGAAATCTGGACAGAGATATTACTTCTCAGGCTTTCATTATCTGCCCAGGGAGGCGGAGGGAACAAAGGAAAAAATTCCAAAATCCCTTTTCCACTGTACTGTGTGAAAATCTTAATCTTCCTGAATTGGACCTAGCAACGACTGACTCTAATGTCAGACACGCTCGTGTAGGCTTGGCTATCATCATTAATTGCAGACGTGAGCTCTCTATCATTTCAAAGCATTCCCCTTGGGCCCTAATGAAAGTCTGAACTGGCAAAATAACCTCACTTTTGAAGAGGAAACACTGCTTTTGAGTGGATTGCAGCCTCCAGCATAGCATAGCTTGACAGTCCAGCAGCCCCATGGAAGTGAATTTGTCAGATTTAGAGCTTTATATCTAGAGATGGGTGTATTGGTATTCATGCTTCCTCTCCTTTTGCATTGAATCGTGCCTACATCTTTCCAGTGTCAAACTGGCAAATCCAGACTCCAGAAATGGCTTCCTGCAGCTGTGCAGAATAAAGTTTCCCTAAAATTCATAAGCCTTCTGAAACAAAAAGGACAATAATAAGAAGCCTGTGATGCAGGATGAAAATCATAGAACCTACAATTATTTTTGAACATGTAATTTTCTGTTAGCCCAGTTAAGATGTTCTTTGAGAAAAGCCTGAATAAATTCTTTTCAGATAGTAGTTTAGTACTGTACACATCTCTAGCCACAAAAATGTGTTAGTTTTATAATAAATGTTTTCTATTACTGTGCCTCAGATGGCAGATTTCAATTGAATAACTTATTTTGCAATTTATTTTTTGACTGTGTTTGAATTAGTTTCAGAGGCTTATTCATAGCACAACTGCACATGAATTATGTTTATTAATCTTCAGTAAATCAGTACAATTTTAAAACATGCTAACTGAATCAACAGAAAACAATAGCTGAGATGCAGCACATGAAATACATACTATCTTCCATCAAATGCAGTTCAAGCAGATATGGCTGCTTCTATCCTCCCAGCAGACGCACGTGGTTCTCTGTGTGCTAGAAGCATAATATTAAATTCCTTATAAGCTTGTGAGCAACCAATTTTATCAGTACATATTGCATCAGAAGTGGGAGAAATGGGGTCCTTCTCTGTGGCTGTGTTATGGCTGATGGGCTTTGAACTGAGACAATGATCGATAGGTTGCTTGTCTAGAATTTTATTAGCACTGGGGGAGCACTTGTTAATTATGTCAATAATGGCTGGCTTTCTTTTAATATCTTTTACTTCAATGACTGTGAAGCAGACATGATTTTTAAAGGGAAATTCATGCTTTCCCATCCTCGTTCAGCTCCCACTGAAGTAAATACATTTTTGGGATATCACAGGGCCCAACCCTGCTCCATTGACATCACATAGTGAGTAGGGGTCTCCTTCCCTTCAGTATATAGGTGTTCATTTTTGGAAACCTACCAAAACCTTTAAACATGAAATGCGTTTGGAAAAATACATGCCTGAAAAGCTTCCTTCCTTATTTGCTGTAAGAGGGACCCCAATGTGTTACTCAAACTAGCTGCTTCGGTTTGTATTCTCATTTAACTGGGGCAAAGTAAACTGGGAATTGATAAGGCAGAAATTAGACGAAGAAAAATTAGAATAATTGGTATTTTCTCAACATAAAGGGCTCAAACATGAATTATCCAAAAGCCAAGAGCTTGGTTAGTGGCTGCGGTGGCAAGAAGTTACGTAAAGAAGGTGCAACTAGATTGAACCCTTAAAGGAGCGCAAGCAGTAGCCCCAAACTCAGAAAGCCAAGTATAAAATGAGATGTTTGGGCAAGGATTTAAAGAATAAGTTTTTCACAAGTGTACTAGAAGGAAAAAGAAAAATCAAGAAAAATGATAGCTCACTGCTCAGAGCTTTACTGATGGCATCACTGCTGAGAAGACCAAAGCATTGTTACCTTTGCTTTGGCTTACACTGCAAAGGTCGGCTGTGACCGGGTGGCTATCATAATTAATATCTTCAGCTGAAGTGTGAGATTCTGGATTAAGGAAGGAACAAGCTTGAGTAAATTAGATGCTTGCAAATCAACTGGAATTGATCTGAGGTTTAAGTGAATTTGCTGAAATAATTTTGAAGATACTAAAAGTTATCGCTGAAAATTTATGAAGTTGTAGAAAGGATGAGCAGCATGCATATTTTTTAAAGTTAGAGAAATGAAGAAAATTGGAAATTATATCCTGTGAGTTGAACCTGAAATCCTGCAAAAAAAAAAGTACTGGAATAAATATTAAAGCAGCAAGTATTTGTTAGCATCAAGAAGATAAGGGGATAATAAAGCTGGTATGGATGTCAAACTAAACTAATTTTCTTCTGTGACATTTACAGGCCTTGAGACTCGGGGATAAGCTTGCAGTATCACATATCTTGACTTTAATAAGGCTTTTGACATTGGCTTACATTACTGTCTTATACTCAAGTTAAAGAAATATTGTCTAAAAGAAATAATTATGAGGTGGATACAAAATCAGTTGGAATATAGATTCTGGTAGTGGCTGTCAGTGGGTCAGTGTCAGGCTGGAAGGATAAATTGAGTTCCTCTATGATCTGTTTTGGGTCCTGTATGAATCACCATTTTCATGTAAATTTAAATGTAACACAGCAATAAAATTCACAGTCACTTTAAGAAATTAAAGAAATGGTCTGGAAACAAAGGATAAAGTTCAGTCTGGGCAGATGCAAGGTTCTTTACTTAGGTAAGAATAATCATCTGCACAAAACAGGATGAAAAACAATTGGATAATAATAAATTCAGAGAAAAAGGGTAGGGGATTACAGTGGATTACAAATAGAAAATGAGTCAACAATGTAATTCTCTTGCAAAAAGGGCAAATGTTGCACTGGCATGTGTAACTATGAGTAATCCTTCGGCTCTGGTCAGTGCCAGTAGGACCTTGGCTGGAATATATTGTCCATATTTGAGTAGCAGGCTTCTAGAATAGTTTGAATCAACTGGAAAGTACCCAGAGAAAAGTAACAGATATGATCAGAGGTGCAGAAATATACTCTGCGGAGAAAGACTGAAGGAGAGGAGTGAAAACAAACAAATGAAACAACAGCAAAACCACCAAATAACCCACAAATCCTATTTTCAAATGCATAAAATGAACTGCAAAGTAGAGGAATTGTTCTCCGCCCATTCTGGATACAAGGAGCAATATGTTTACATTGCAGCAAAGAAGTTTAATTTTAGCCTTTGTAATGACAGCAATACTGAAGCACAAGGAGAAATATTTTAAAGAGGATGTAGAGTATCTGAAAGTGTTCTGAAACAGATAAATGTCGTGTAGAAAATGCCATGTCGGTAGCTGATCTAGCTATGGAGAAGGGGAATGGAATCGGCATCCTTCCTAGGATTGCCATTCTAGCCCTGTGATTCTGTGTTTGTATTTTGATTAATGGAAACCAGCTAATTTCATTGAAAGCACAGAAGAAATGCTGAAGAAGGTATTTCTTAAAATAGATTTCCAGTCAAAGCAAAGATGAGAAAATAAATTAATCCGTATCCTTGACAGACATTTTGGCACCACCTGGTAAAATACAGATTCTCATTTGACCGGAGTAATGTACCTACACTTCAAGGTAGATACCAACCGTGGTGGTCATGGGCTTGCAAACCTCCAGGAATGTGAACAGGGACCGGCAAAAGGCAGCCTATTTTCTCTGACTGCTTCTCCCTATCTCACTTGCTTTCTGATAAAGTCAGGAGGACTTTCGATGTATGATTCTGTATTTGAGTATTAGTGGGGATTTTTTTTGTCCAGGGAGGAATAAAGGTCATGATCTAACCCTAAAGATTTGGATGAAAGTACGGTTAATTATTCTCTTTCAATTCATTTGATAAAACATGACAATGCATGTATATTTAGGAATTAAATCTTCTTCTGCTATAAACCTAAGTGCCCAGGTCATCAAAACACTGATTGAATCACAGCTATTTATCTTCCTGTTCTTTTTGCTTCAGATTAAATGTATTTGCATAAAAAATAATATTTCTACTCTAATCTGATTGCTTGCATTCTAGAATTGCAGTCCTTCATCATTTGGAAAGTTACTTTAAAGTACAAAATGGTGCTAAGCAGTACACAGCATGATGAATCAAAAAACGTTACATATGCGTTGTGGTGATGTTCTGCACTAAGAAGTTCCCTGAGCACAGTATGTTGAAAATTACTAACAGTTTGGTAAACATTATTTAGCCATTTAACCATAGTCTGTCTTTTCTCTCTGTGTCCTTTGGTTGCGATGTATCACTGGACCTTGCCATTGACGCATGTCTCTGTGGTGTTACTCATTGCCCAACAGCTTTCTTTAAAGGTCTTGTTGACTTTACCTACATTGTGTTTAAAACATAGAGACAGGAGAGCTATATCTGAAGACCAGAATTGGACTTCCACTGTCCTTCTTGAAACCTCTGTTTGAGGATTTGATCTGTTTTATCGAGGGGAGATTAGTAGATTGTTGTCTCAAGTATGTGCATCCTTGCAGTGCCTCTTTGGCCGTACGAGAGGGATGCATACAGATGAAGTGCTGCCCCAAAATCTGGAACTATCATGTTCACCTTAACCACAGGGGAAGACCATAGAATCATACCTATAATGTAAGTAGGTTCCTTTCCTGGGGTAGCTTTAATTTATAAGCTGAGCAATGGAATCACTTAGTCCCTTACTTGATAAACAGATCTGTGATAAATGGATGTACAGATAAGCAATCCTAGGGATCATTGCACATTACAGCAATCTTTAATGCAATGTAAGTAAACGTTATTGTAATTGTTTTAATGTGCTACATCAGTGTGTTTGTAGAGCTTCTTTATTTTAATTGCTGGGGATTAAAAAAAATATTCAGAAAATGCATGTCTCTAAGAGCAAGTGTATCTTTGCTGTGAAGGCTCCAGCATCTAAGCCTGTTTCTCTGTCCAGCAGGGACCTCTGTAATGACCTTTCAGTTTTAAAACCAAGCAATCAAAAGTTGCTGATGTAGGCTGCAGAAGTCTGCTGAGAAAAGAAGAACCTCCTGCTTTTCATAGCGTTAAAAACAGACATCTAAGAAAAAATGTGTCTGCTTCTCTCAGTAGACCAGAAAGCTACCTAAGGAATCAGTGTTTGCTAAAAAAATAAGTAGCCGTAATTTGTTAATTCTGTTTTGAACTGTAGCGCTGATGTTTTTACAGTTATAGTAAATTCACTCTAACCCGAAAACACAGATTATATTTAGCTATCTCAAAGGAGATCATGGGGCAATAATCATGTATTTCTTCTGTAAGCAGCATCTCCATCTTTGATTTTATCGGTCACCACTGCCTTGCATACTTGACATTAATGGCAGAACTGCAAAATGTCTGTTCTTCGTTTGTTTCTCTCCCTCCCTCCTGTTTTTTCTACAATTTGCCTGACATCCAAGTGGTACAAGAGTCCCATGATGATTGCCCTTAGAAAAGCATTATATTTTTATCTAGTTTTTGAAGTAGCAATGCTCTTTTTAAATTTGAGCTTCTCAGCACCCCTTCACTGTGGTGAATAGCCACAGTGAACATCCAGCTGACAGCCATTCATACAACCAAAGGCCAAACGCTCGTATTCATCCTCCAGGTTGTCTTTGTTATGTGTCTGTTTTCCACAATTGCCTATTTCAGTAAGCTCAACTTCCTTCAATAGCCCTGAATTTTTAAAAACCTGTGTTTAATTATGTGAGAGTTTTCTTAAATTTTGAGACATTCTCGGGTTGCTGACATAGAACTGCAGGGTTAGAAAAAGTGCTGTCTCCAGTAGTACCGAGACTGTCTGGTCCTTCTGCATGCACTGTGGGTCAAGGGGAAGGCTGCTTCTTCTGACCTTTCAAATTGCACATTTGCATGAGTGTCAGCTAAAATTGGACATTCATGATAGAGCCTGAAAACTTTTCAGCAACCACACCTCTCTTGTTTCTTTTTTTCTTTTTTATTTTATTTTTTCTTTTATTTTCTTACTAGCGTGGTAAGAACACATCCTATCTATCTGAATGTCCACTTGGGCTCACAACTTTTACACAAGTCAAACCATTTGAAGTATCCAAGTACAACCATGAAAAGCCATGTTCAAGTAAAACCATGAAAAGCACAAGTCTGTCTGAAAAATACCAGCAGGACCGGACCTTAATGGGGATGATACATCCCAGTATCAGAAACAGGTCTTGATAGTTTAGAGCATAAAGATCATGAGTTATTACTTTTCATTTTTAGATACTTCCTCATCTTGTTTCTTTTTTTCTTTTTTATTTTATGCTGAGTATAGGCTATACTCAGTTTTCTCACCCCCAATTGCATAACTTTCCTCCTGGCTTTACCATTATTCTGTTGCAAGAAATGTGACTTGATATTCAGGCAAACATTTTTCATTTTCTTTATGCTTCTCCTTCTGAGTTGCTTTTTTTCATAAAATGCAACTTCTAGTGTATTTTCCTACGCAGGACTGTGCCAGTAACATTTTTCCAATGCCTATAAATAAATTAAGTATACTGTGGCTTGAAAGAGAAATTGCTATCAGCTGGTGTTCCGCTACCTACAAAACATTTTATCTTCTTTCACTTTCTATTACTTTGCTCTCCCTTGACTTTGTATAGGAAGTTGTATTCCCTTTTAGTGTCATGTGGTGCATTTGTGTGTAGCATGCTTGATGTATGGAACTGTTGCAAACACCTAGTGCGGATAGCTCTGCTTTGGAAATTGCGTTGAAGATGAACTTTTTGACAGATGGAGCTGTTGATACGATTTGGAAATAGGCCTGTTTGTGTCAGTCAGTCAGGTACTCCATTTTTCAAAATGGAAAAAAAACCAAAGGTTTGAGATGAAGGAGGAGAGAGAGGCTACCCATCTGGTGGGAGCAGAGAGCTTGAGCCCAAAAGGAGGAATGTACTTGAGAGCTGTGTCTGTTTTTCTTATAACGATACAACAAATAAATTCCCTTTCAGAGACTGCACTCTTAAATGGAAGATAGTGCTTAACTTCATCTCATCTGCACAGCTATCTCAAAGGCAGATGCCTAGCCTGAGGCAGTTGTCTATTTTGTCTGTAGCAGACACTGAAATAAGTGTTTTGGATTAGGAAGCCACTTTGAGGTCCAGCTAAGACTAATGAACTTCCAGAAGGCGAAAGTGAGATGGAATCAGACATTGCACAGATCCTGTCTAGGAAAGCAAGATCCATATGGAGACCTCTGCTAGACACTGTGATCTCAGCTTTCCCACAGAAGAAGATGTCAAAAGCACAATAGTTGTTAAATTCACGAGGATCCTGTCCTGGTTTTGAAGCTCAAATTGAGTGAATTTTATGCTTGAAACTCTTTGTGTTTTGTGGAAGAGATAGTGCAGCCCAGGAGAGACGTTGTGCAGGTTCTGGTTGCAGTTCATTACATGACCTCCCTGTTTTGCAGGAGGGATGCTGCAGTCCAGCAGTCGGCTGGATTAGTGTAGCGGTACGAGCTATGCTGTGGATAGGCTCAGTGCGGGGTCCTCTGCATCCCCCTTTCTTCTGGCTTCCCTCCAGAGTCTGTTCCCTCTGAGCCTCCCCAAAAATTCTTTGGTTCCCTTAGTTATAGGATGGGATACACAATAGTGAGTGGTCCATTTTCTAGTTTGCTGTTGCCATAGCTGGTGCCCACAATGTACTTGCTCAGGACGCTTCTGAACATATTCACACTTCTTGATGATCAGCAGATTCTTCACATGGTTTCCCTGTGCACAAAAATCTATTCAAGGTTCATTCTGTTGTTGGGGACAAGACATGGGTCATACCTTGCCTACTTCTGCTAAAACAAAGTCAGATAAAGTTCACGGACTGGCACCAACAGCTCTCATTAGACAGAGCTCATGTTAGTTTATACACCAACACAAGATATTTGGCAATTGCTTTATCTGTGTTTTCTGAAATGTTAAAGAACAAATTCTGCCAGGCTTTCAAGTGAAGAAAACAACGCAGAGGGAATGTGTGACATTAGATAACCGTGACAGGTGTCCCTTACCAGCAGGATTCTCCTGGAACACACCCCTCTAAGCGTTTGTGTCATCTGTGAAGGCCGGAGTATTTGAAGATTACCCAGCTAGGAATATGGCAAAGCACCAAATAGTCAGTGGGGAAAAAAAAGTGTGTTAGGGTGAAGGCTGCAGGAGCTGGAAATTTATGATGGTGTCACTTTTATTGTTTTCCTTTGAGCTGGGAAGAGATGAGGAAGAAAGAGAGAGCTGAGAGAAGTGAAAATGAAGTATGCAGTAGATGATGTTTAACACTTTGAAGAAGAATCAGATAGTTTAAAAATGGATTTTCTGTGTGACAGTCCTTTGGCATAGCTGATTTTTACCTGTCTATTAGTATGCTGTCTGTTTTGTCAATCTAGTGAAGAGGAAAGAATCTTCTGCTTGCTTTTCTGAAAGAACTGGAATTCTGTGATCTCTGGGCAGCTTTTAAATTAAAAAATATTGTTTTGAATTAAAATACTGAATCCAGGCTCTCCAGACCTTGAGATACGAGTTTTTATCTCACTTCTAGTTAGTATTCAGTGAAAGAAGGGATGGGGTTTAAGGAGGTTGCTGGAACAAGGTAGTACAAGGTGGAAATATTGCTTTCTGTGTGGTGGAGAGGCCAAAAAGGAAAGATTTAAAGGTATATCTGGAGCAAAGGTTTTTCTTACGAGAATATTTTTATTAATTTTGGGATGTCTAAGTTAAATTCTGTTTTGGTATATCCCTTCATGTGTTTGTCTACTACATTGGCACAATAAGGTGTTTCAAAAGGAAATTATTAGAAATTAAAGTCTGAAGTATTCACAAGCATGTTTTTTTTGAGGCACTGAATAATTATGAGACCATTCTTATACATAGGCAATTTCCTCAATGATAAGAACTCTTTGTTTCAGAAATTAATTTTCAGCATGCTGACTAAATAAAAAAGTTCATTAAAATCTTTGTATGGTCTGTAATAGGGAGCTAATAACAATGTTTTGTCTTGTATTTCAATTATGGTAGATGTGAATTAACTAGTATTTTAATAAAAATTAGTAGTAGCATTTATTTTCAGTTGAGTGGTGTGAATTTACGTGACATGTCTGAAACATAAAGAGCCTAGGGTGTGGATGTGTGTGGTGAATGGATTTTATTTTAATGAATTATAATATAATTGCCCTGTCTTGGCAATTAAAGTTGGGCATTAAATCTTAATTCATTAATTCCTTTGCAACCTTTTTTTCTTTGGGGAAAGTGGAGGAAGTACTAAAAATTCCTTGAAGCTTATAAAGCTGGAAGATGTGTGTGACAAATAGATTTAAAACGGATTACTAAGAGGTAGAATACAAAGGCAGAATTGCATCAGTGTCAAATTCTGCCCTCAGTTATGTGCAGGCTCCTTGGTGAAGTTACAGTGATTTAAATTTAGCTTAGACCTGCATTACTGGGATGGAAAACGCAAGCTCATTGCGTCTTTCTCTTTTTCAATTATTCTGATATAAACCTGGCTACTGGGCATTTGTATCACGTGCATTTTCCTATGAATATAGACATCATATATTATGAGAATAGTGGAGCAAATTTGAGCCAAATTAGCTTCTCCTTTTTTAACTTGGGTGAATTACTTATCCAGGCTTGTGGATTGAGCCCATTTCCTCTCTGGCAGATAAAAGTACCAAGGGGCAAAAGCAGTGTTGATAATGTTGGTAGAAATACCTAAAACCTTGGAGAAATTAGGAAGCCACCTTCTCATCTCTTGCCCTCCCTTAACACAATAGTCACTCCAGTGTCCTGGATCTCCTCACCGATTCTGCTGGAGGTGTACTTGGGAGCAGTGACCAGGACCCTGGTGCCCTTGTCTCAGAATGCATGTGGACGTGTTGACTTTAGCAAGGGATGATAAGATGGTGTCTGAGTTATCTGGCCTCGTTCTTCAAACGCTTGTGAGTTACAAGGCTGTGGGTCTGAAAGAAGTTCCAAAGTGAATGAAGCACATGAAGCAGAAGGATTATGCGTGTGTCCCATTTTATAGTTTTGCTGGTCTGTGCTGTTTTCTAGGGGATGACTTCATAGCAGAGACTGCAAAAATATCAGTAGTCCAACTGTAAAAAAAAGAGCATGTGACCAGATCTTGGACTTCCACAGTTTCCTAGTAAATATGCCGTAAAGAATCTGCAGATCCAGAGGCAGTGATGAGCTCAGCAGGATCCTGAAGTTTGACAGTCTTACTTCTGTTCTTCTAAATGCTGTCTGATGCTGTTATGTGCCGCGTCCTTCTGCTGAAGCAATTTCACACCTCATCTGCTAGAGATGAAAATGGCAGGGAACAAACTATAAATCGCAAAAATCTTAGTTTAGTAGATACATCATCCTATCAGAATCTGCACATAAATAATTAGTTCATCACTTCCTCAATGCGCTAAAGTTGCAAAGCTTTGGAAATGACATGGGGTGACGTTACCTCAAGAGACTCCTGAGGAGTTAGCTCAGCCACCCCTTCCCCAAAGGCAGCATCAACCGTATCTGCATCGTTCCTGACAATTATTCACCGTGTTCTTAAAGACCTTCAGTGCAGGACGCTCCGTGGTCTCCCCAGCAGTTTATTCTGGTCCTCTCCTCTGGTACTGTTAACCATTAGAAATTTGTAACCTGAACTTCCCTTTTGGCAGCTCACATCTCTGAATTGAAAGCTTGTGTTGTGTGCCATTGCCGCGACAAACAATTGGGTGTCACCTTAAATTTAGGGGCCTTTTCTTTATATGAAGGCTTGTTGTTTCTCTTCAGTGCTGTCACCTCAACCACAGATCTGTTAGTTCTTTTTCACAGATCGTTTACTAGCCTTCTGAGCTTCTCAAACTGATCAAGATGGGGCATTTCAAACTCAGGACAGCAGGCACCAAAGAACTAAGTGTTTAAGAACTAGAAGATCATCTTCTGTGTGAGATGGGACACCTGTGTACATGCCTGCGAGTTTCTGTGTCTGTGTGTGTTCTTCACCAGACTCTCCAGTTTTCAGTTTGAAAGAAATGGTGTTTCCACATTGTTTGAAATAATTTCACCCTCATTGCTTTCATCGGGTTAAATAATCCTTTAATCCATGCTCAGAACCAACAGATTTTTTTTTTTTATATATTTTTGCTAGTGGATGTCTATACGATGCTATAGTAGTGCAGATAAGGTATGATTTATCAGTTTATCAAATGGTGGTTATTACTGGACCATTAATTCTGGCTACAGAGATGATTAGAAGTACAGATTATTACACCTAGAGCCACTGAGGTTTTGGG